>CAVNYN010269024.1:0-47997 GCA_963692815.1 Nyctanthes arbor-tristis
CTGCCATTTTGGCAGCAAAATGCTGTCGGAAATGGCAGCCAAATGGCTGCCATTTCTGGCAGAAATGGGGGGGGGGGTCAATCCCCCCCATTTTGCTGCCATTTCCGGCAGAAATGGTGGGGTGAATCCCCCCCCATTTTGCTGCCAGAAATGGCAGCCAAATGGGGGGGATTCACCCCCCCTTTTTGGCCGCCGGAATGAACCATTCCGGCCGCCGGCAATACTGCTGGCGACAAGGGAGACGTGGGGTGGGGTGGGGTTTTTTATTATTTTTAAATATTTTTAAAAAAATTTTAAAATGTTTATGGGGGTATAATCATCTTTTTTCATAAAAATTTGACGGAATAATGGCAATAAGGACGATTTGTATGCATTTTTGAAAGGTTGGTGGCTGTGGTGTGTCTTAAAGAAGGTTGGGGACGAAACCTGTTCTTAACCTAAAGGTTGGGGACGATTTGCGAAATTAACCCTTTAATAATATCATCGCCAACCTTTTTTTCACCACTATAGGTCCCCAACCTTTGAAAAAATAAGCACAATAGTCCCTCTTCACTTTTTCTATCCAAATTTCTGTTAACTGATCTATGTGCACCACATGTGAGGGTTTGGTTTAAGGGTATTTCCAATTATTCCTAATATTTGATACAATCCAAACTTTTAAAACAATCAAACGATCAAACCTAGACTTCACGTTTAGTTTGATTTAAGAGTATTTCCGGTTATTCTCTTGGTGTATAATTAATCTATATTTGCCTTTTTACGTTGTATTCTTATGTTTAAATATCCCGACTACATTATGGTAAGGATGACAATGGGTCAGGTTTAGGGCGGATTAGGTGCGCCCTGCCCCGACTCGCCAAACATTTTCCTTGCCTCGCTCTATCCCGAGACCCGCCAAAATTCGGGTCGGGTCGGGATGGATCGGGTTGGGGCTTTTGCCATGTTTATTGATCCATTTAGATTTATCTACATATTTTTTATTTTTTTATATTTTATATTTTTTATGTATTTTTTATTTTTTCCATTTTTTTAAATATATTTTTTAAATTTAAACGGGGCGGGGCAGTTCAAGTCGACTGTGACATGCCCTGCTTTGTGATCCAAGACAAATTTGGATACGACCTAGTCCATTATATAATCTAAATATTTGAACACATAAGAATACAACAAAAAAGGAAAACATCTATTAATTATACACCAAACAAAAGTCTTACCGAATATTAGGAATAACTGGAAATACTTTTAAACCAAACTAAACATGAAGTCTGATTTTGATCGTTTGATTGTTTTAAAAGTTTGGATTGTATCAAATATTTAGAATAGCAGGAAATACCTCTAAACCAAAGCCTCATGTGTGCTACACGTGGATTAGTTAACAGAAATTTGAACGGAAAAAGTGAAGATGAACCTATTGTGCTTATTTTTTCAAGGTTGGGGACTTAATGGTAGTGAAAAAAAGATTGGGAATGAAATTGTTAAAATAGACAAAGGTTAGGATAATGTTACAAGAATTTCTGAAAATACCCCCACACTAACGGACGGTTTTAATAGAAAACTTGAAGAGGGACCTGTTGCGTGTATCTTTGAAGGTTGGGGACCTATATGCTTCAAAAAAAAGTTGGTGATGAAATTGTTAAAATTGACAAAGGTTGGGGACGAAATGCAAAAATTTCCCTTCACAAAACTGATAGTTTTCACAATTAGGGCTACCAAATAATATAGAACAACTTGTGTAAACTTTATTACTCCAATAGAAAGCTAGTCCAAGTAGACTCATAGCCATTTACAAATTTAAACACATATAGAAAAAGCGTTGGCTAAATGCTCATGATCCATCTCCAAAACAAATAGAAGCTTATTCCATATATCTCCTGTCACATTAATCCAATTTCCTCTTCACTCCCAAAGGCATCTATACCCGCCGCTCTCACTTCTACTCTTACAAATAACATAGCAAACCGTCTAGCCACCGATCCACCATGAACATGAAAAATTGCTAAGCCCTTTACCTTCTGAGGCAATCATTTTCCAATAAAACAGAAATACCAATTTCCAGCTTGCTTTTTTCCTCGTTATCCTATTCTAAGTTGAATTTCATGCAATAAAACAAACATTTATAATAGGCACCTCAGCCTCAGGTGTTGGACAAACATTGGTGAAGAAAGTTGTAGAGTCAATGGTCTCTTTCAATAAAATCAACAATAAGTCATGTTCTTGTCCACAAAAACACAGTTAAACAAACAAACATCAGATTTAAAGTTGTGTTTCATTCACCATTAAAAGGCAGTCTAGAAATGCATTTAAACAGAGACATGTATTCTAAAAATATACTTATAGTTGTATTCATATAAGGTTTAAGATGGCTAGGAATACCATCTATATGCACCATTTAATTCATTCACGAGGAAAAGAAAACAAAGAAAAGAAGGAAAAATCTCGAAAACTTTTTCAAATTTGAAAAAGTCGAGTGGTCAAATCAAGGCAAATGGAGAATAGACAGTTCCCATCATTTGCAAGAGAGATATAGTTGACAGGTTATCCCAAATGTTAGATAATGTGCTAAGAATTATCAAAAGGCCAAGCATCGTAGAGTAACCAAAAATGTATAACCATGTAAATCTCAAGCTTAGCATTTTGAAGAAGAGACGGAAAAGATGATAATTGTCATTAGAGTGGTACGTACCTACCAATTTGAATGCTAAATGTTCCGACAATTCTATCTACACTTCCAGTAATTATCTCAATGTTTCTTGAAAATGAATATATGACACTAATAGAAGAAGTATCAATAAGCATCTCCAATATAGGGGAAACCCTTTCCCAAATATAGGAGAAACCATTGGTGCACTCCAATGGGATTCCCTATATTTAAGGGAGCCAATTTTCTTTTTATTTTTCACTTAATTTAATTGAATAAGAAAATGAAATAACATATTTATTTAGTTAAAATCATACTTAATTTGTATACTAATTATAAGTAGTTAACATTTAATGATATTTAATAAACTTTTAAGCTTTAAACTACAATAATGATATTTAATAAAAATTAAAAAATTAAAAAATATATAATATTTGAATTACAAAAAATAAATCCACAGTATTAATAAAAAAACAAAAATTTTGGAATACAAAATTAAAATAATTAAGTGTTAAAAACCGAAATTAATTTATGAATGGTATTGTCGTAATTAAAATAGTGACAAATTTGTAAATAACCAATGACATTATTATAAATAATTAACCTCCTTCAAATATATAGGAGGTGAATAGTGTTCCTCCATATTTGGAGGAACACTATTCACCTCCGGAGAAACACTATTTATCTCTCCTATATTTGGAGGAGGTTTAGGGGAACCATTGGTGATGAACATCCCTTAAATTTGGGGGATTCCCCTATATTTGAGGTACCATTAGAGATGGTCTAATAAGGAAAAGTTAGCAAAGCATTTGAAGGTCTCACAAAAAGGCTGACAAAATGTAAAGACGAAAAAAGAGTTAATGTTACTATGATTATTAGGAGTTTCACAAGGAAATATAACATTATGCAATAACAAGCTCACAATATTAATTCTTATTGGTTACCAAATGAACTTCGACATTTGATTCTATATTAAGCCCTTTTTGACCTTTATGTGTGAACCATCAAAGCAAACACAACTGGCCATGGCCGCGCTTCTTTGTTGGAAGTAGTTAATTAGAAATTGAAACTCAGAATATACTCAGGAAATGGCTATGAAAACATGTTTGACTTAACCATGGAAGGCTACTTAGTCTAGAATTCGATGCATGGAATTATGAGAAAGCTACCATATTCTCATCTTGTACAGTGAAACGAAAGAGATTGATGTAAATAGGCTCTCAATGATGTGAGATTTGTAATACCAAGCTCGAACCAGACAATCATATGTTGCTAGTACCCCTAGACAATCATATGTTGCTAATACCCCTAAGTGGCATATTCAAAAAAAAAAAATCTCAACTCACCAAAGTAGGAAACACAACAAATAAAGCCAAAAAAAGAAATTCCATAACTCAAAAAACAAAAATACTAATTCGGAAAATTAATAGAAAATGTGAAATCAAACTTTATTCGAAAAAATTACATCACATGGAATTAAATCAGTGATGCATTAAGTATATACAGAAAACTCATAATTAAAGCAATAAGAGATTAGTTTACAAAACAGATGAAGAGTGGAAACGAACCATCTGGGTGAGAAGGAGTCTGATGCCCAATCTTTTTTTAGCATTAAAAGAAAAAGGATGGAAAAATTAGCAATCTTTCACAAGGTGAAGCAAAAATTATCATATTAGACCATAAAGAATACCCACCAATAGGTTGAGAGATGATTCAATTTTGGGATGGAAATATGATTGTGCCAATTGGATTGAATCTCGATTTGGGGACGTGCAACCGAAAATTGAGCTGCTGTGGTGAGAAGTAATATGGATTGGAACGGAGCTTGATTTAGTGGTAAAGATGAAGCTGAGAGGCTCGGTGAGGAGTTTCTGGAGAGGGCAAAGCGGGTAATGTAGGTATGACGTCATCGTGATCTAAGGTGAAATTTTGGTGGGAATAATTGTATCAAGGTGCCAGATAAGTGTGCTTTTATATATATATATATATAAGTACATGAATAGAAAGCATTATTCATTATTTATTTTAGATTGGTTTTCTTATTACTTTAGTTTCAGCCTTTTTAATTCTTTTTATTATTATATTTAAAATTAAGTAATATATTTCCACTATCTGAAATTTGCTAATTTATTTGTTTACTTCTTTATTAGCATATACTAGATTTTTTTTACCCGTGTATTATACGAATAGAGTTATAATATATATTCATATCAAAATTGACGTGTGAGTATAGATATCATTTTATAAATAAAGTACAATATACCAGTTATATGTTAATTGATATGCGAATTACAATTTACCATATAATATTCATAGTAAAATGTTTGATTTCATAATTCTAGTCTCCTCCAAACTCGTCGTATAAATTCACATGTCTAACCTATATAAAATTGTAATAATTAGCTGTCAAATAATTTGAGATGACAATTTGACATATCAATCTATAAACCCATAGAGACATGCCTCTAATATGATCGACTCGTCATGCCTAATCGGGGCAAAAGAAGAAGTATGAAGCAACATTATCTGACCCGCCATGGGGTCAGGGCTGGTGCAAGCTAGGTTGGACCCATAACATAGACCCGTGACCCACCATGTATTTTTTATTTTTAATAAATTTATTTAGAAAAATGTGTAGAAATTATTAGAGATAGCAATTTGACTAAACGACCATTAAATCTGTAGCAGTTTATTTTTATTTTTTATTATATTATTTTTTTGAAATGATTTTTCTGTCGAACTAAAAGAATCATGTTATTATATTAGTTAATATTAGGAACTTTAAAATTTTAAATAAAGGTTTTGTTTTATTCTACACTCATCAATTAATAATGCGTTGCATATAACATTAATTGAAAGGGAAAAAATTCATGAGTCCTTTTGTGGGTCATGTTGGCGTCCCAACCCGTTCCATGACCCAACTTGTCTTGACCCGCCATATGAATTTATAGGTTTTGGGCAGGTCTGGGTGACTTCAAGACTCATGGGGCGGGTCCAGAATATGGCTAACTCGCCCTATTTCCATCGTTATAAATAATCATATCACAATCAGCTATTGCAACTATAAATTTAGTCTCTTACTCGTGCGTTGTACGATAAGATTAGTTTTTAAAAAAGTTCAATAATAGTAAATAATAAAATATTAGACGAATACGAATTATCAGATTTGCATAGCAAAAATAATAAATATACAGTTTTAATTTAGTATTTGACTCATTAAATTAATGTTTTATTATACTATATTAATAGTTACTTGTTTATGTACTCAATTAATGCTTTACTATATTTTATTTTTAAATCATCTAACTTATTTAATATTATTAGTTAACAATCTAATAATATGTATCGGGCAAGTATATACCCATATTCACTCGATATCCGTTCAGATAAAAATTTTCATACTCATTAAAAAGTACTCTCTCGACGTATCCTTTCTATAAGTAAAATTCAAAATTGATAGTTATAATTAAAATGTTAAATAGAGATATATTTGTAAAGAAATGCACGTTAAACTTTTTAATATAAAGAGAATCATATATGTGGGACATCCTAAAAACGAAAATAATATCAGATAATCGTAATGGAGAGGTTAATTTTTCTTTTTTATGTAGTTCATTTTCTTCTTGTGGATTTCTACGTTGCACGGGAAATTATCAATGTTTCATATATAAAAATTCATTACATAAATTGTAAAAAACAATAAATAGTCATAATAATAATTAAATCAAAGGAAATAATACCATAAATTCAGTCGATATTTTGAAGGCTTCACATCCATGGAGAAAAAAGACTAAAAAATAAATTATTTGTATCATCTACAACCTAATCTTTGCAACATAAATGATACAGAAGGAAAGATTAAAAAAATAGTCACAAAGATTTTCAAGTTAGATCATAGACGTCAAGAAAATAAATTTCAGCCATATATTATTATAATAAAATTACATTTTGTGTTTTCAGTTGTTGGCGTAACGCAAATAAATAGATTTTTATTACAAAAAAAAGAAGAATAAATAAATCAGTTGATTTGCTCCAAGTTATTCTGAACTAAGTTTTCATTTGTAATATAAGTTATTTGAAATAGGCTCATGCAAATAGTTTTCCAATGTGGTTATGGACTTTGTCTTTTCACGAGTCAGGAGCAATTGGAAAGCGTTTCAATGATTGCATGGGCTTTATGGAAATGCCGAAATGACAAGCTTTGGAAGGGTCACAATAAGGAGTCTCTTGTGGTGATTAACGATTGTCTTCATTATTTGCATGAGTGGAGGACAGTGATACAAGGAGGAGGGACTACGTTTCAAGGGCCTAGTAACATCATCCACTGAGAGAAACCGCCTTTGGATTGGATTTAATGCAATATTGATTCCACTTTATTTCATGATGCTAGATGTGTAGGGATTGGGATGTTACTTCGTGACACACAGGGGAACTTCTTGCTAAGCAGAACACGAACTTTTAACGCTAGATTTGAAGTGAAAATTGCCGAGTGCATGGGGTTGACGGAAGGATTAACTTGGCTACTTTCTTTGGGGCTTACAAACGTCATCTTTGAATTAGACTCCTAAATTGTGGTCGATGCAATGCAGAGGCAAGAAGACTCATCTGAATTCGGTCTTATCATTTCAAATTGTAAGGATTTTCTTAGGGATGCCAATAACTATAGAGTGCGATATGCTAGTCGGTGTGGTAATGAAGCGGCTTACCATTTAGCACGTAGGGTGAGAGAGTTTAATTCTACTTTTATCTTGAATAACCCACCCCTCTGGTTGTACCCTGTCCTTGAGAAGGACCTTTCTAGTAATGAAAATTAAGCTTTTAACTTAAAAAAAAAAGAAAAAAAACTAATAAACTAATATAAATTATTGAAAACTCGTAATAAATATCTAAATAAGAAAAATTTAAATTTTAAAACTTAAAAAATAAAACCAATTGAAAACCAATTGAGGCACCAATTGAATTCAAATTATTGCGCAACATCATGATGATGTCAGTAAAATAGTGGGAAAATTACAATTAAGAATCCAAATTCAATTGAAAATTATTGTATTATATATTATATGATGATATGATGATATGATATGATTTATTTACCATTTTTATTCATTTAATTTATTAATTATTGTTATTATAAGTTTGGTTATAGTTTTTTCCTTTCTCTTTTTATTCTTCTTTTTTCACTACTGTTACTCCTACACGGAAAAAACAGTCATCCTACTGAATATCTCGATCCACGCTTGAACTCGAGCTAATTTACATTTTAACAATTAACATATCACTATTTTTATTTATTTATTTTCTCAGTACAAATTGATTATTACAAAGGTGGATATGATGTTTTGAATTCAAATCAAATAATTCTGTAAAGGATTTCTTTTAAAGGATGCTTTCGTCAATATAATTCGATAAGCAATTCTAGAGAGACATGAAAAAGGGACATTAATAAGTGACATTCTTATATGGCGCACATTCATTAGGTGATTATTATATGACTATTTTTCATCATCAAATACAAGTACGCCACATAATTATGTTACCCATTAATGTCTTTTTTTCATGTCTCCCTAGAATTTTTATAATTTGACCCACGGTTAGATTTGACAAGTATATATAAATTACAGTCATACAACTTAAATCAATTTTTTAATACTTAAATGTTTTTTTAATTTGTTGTGAATTGTAATAGTTAAATAGTCATCAAATCAGTGGTATGTGAAATTATAATGTGATAAGATAATGAGAATCAAACAATCACTCAAGTCAAGAAAGTGGGAACATGTAGTCATATGAAAATGTGTAAAAATCTTTCTAATTTTTTGTAATAAAACTTCTCACACACGTGACTTACATCGATATCCGTCACGTGTATTTCAAAGTTATATAATATACATATACAAAACTAGCTAGACAAGAGGCTTTGTAATCACTAGTATCAAACACGTGATTTGTAACTTATAGTTAATATCACGAATTAGTAATTTTTATATATATATATATCTGGTGAAATTATTTTATTTCTAGAACTAGTAGCTAGAAACTGGAAATTTACGAATTAAATAAGGAATAAATATAAAATTTAAGATGATTTAATCTAAATAATGATTTGTAAGTTGTAACCATTAGAGAGGCGAACTTTTACAATGGTTACGTTGCATATATATTAATCTAAATTCATTATCAATAAAAAAATTAGAAAATATCAATACTAAAAAAAATCATTAGGGCAAAATGATTGTGGTAAATATTACAGCTCATATTGTAATGTTTGAGATATTATTAGGTCAACAATATTATATAAGTATTGACCAAGTAATGTTATTAATACTAAAATGGGTCTTTCATTTTAATTAAAATGTTAATAATTAAAGAGTAAGGACAAATGAGGAATTAGAATAGATGTGAAAGGACAAAATCACACAAAAATGTTTCTTCCCTATGTAAAAGACTAAAATGGGTTATTCATTTTAATTAAAATGTTAATGATTAAGGAATAAGGACAAATGAGGAATTAGAACAAATATGAAATGGCAAAATAGCACAAAAATATTTCTCCCCTATATTCTCTTTTGTATATAGCTTATATAGATAGCTCTCGTGGGTTTTTACACAATTTTTTCTGGGTACATATGTTTTTTATTTTTTTCCAATTTTCTATTTCTTTTAATTACTTTTTTCCTTTACTTTTTTGTCCTCGTGTCCAAAAAGTAAAAACACACATTTATCTTCACCTTCAATACTATTATTTTATTATTATTATTACTTTTGAGTTTCTATCTATCTCTCTTTTATTTTTTATATTTTTCTCTCTTTTTCTCTGACACCTCTTCTCACTCATATTCATTAAAAATAATCATCTTCTTTATCTCTCTAATACACCACTCAAAAACTTTAACTAGGCATTGAAGATTACTTACATTTGAGTTTGGAGCAATCGGGGCCGTACATTGCGGGGAATCTAACCACAAATCACATAGGTCGGGCCTGGGGATCATCGTTTTGCGTGGAGTGTTATGGGACCCATTAATCAATTTTTAGCCATTTATCCCCTGTTACTCTCTCAGAGCCACTTCGTTACTCAACAATTATGTTCAATTATATAAGGGGACTTGCTTTTCATTAATCAGATTCAATTATAATCAAAAGTAATAATTGTATCTTGTCAAATACTATAGTTAACCCCTTAGAAATCCAACAACTTTTGACTTTTGAAAAACAAAAATAATAATAAAATAAAATATACCAACCAAATAAGCTACTCGGCAAAAATTTATATAATCTTCGACTAAACTGAGGATGATTATAATCAGTTGCCAAACAAAACTCACTTAAAAAATTATAATAATTATTTGAAATGAAAGGCTTGATGAAAATTTAGAATACATTGCTATCAAATTAGTGAAATTATAATGTGGTAATATTTAAGACAGACGAGGTTTAAGAATTTTAATAAAATTCTTAATTATTATTCATAATCTTCTTGTGATTTTTATTGAGTTATTGATGTCATATTTATGCAATATACTACAAATCTATATATAATATAATAGTTCTCTAAGAACATCCTAGAGGTTGTAAATAATTCATAGCCTTTGACAAGCTAAGTTAATGATTAAAAAGAAGTTTCCCAGTTATATATGGTGGTAAGGAGCAAGTTGGGACAAGCGTTGGGATGCCATAGCTAAAATTGTCATAATTCCCAAATCCAACGACACAACTTGCGACAATTCAAACAACACACCAAAAAAATCAACTCAAAATACAATTTGAATTTTAATCAACTCACTATCAGTTCGACACACTCTATGATGTCCTTTAAACACAATGTTATGATGTCCAAAGGATAGTGTGGCAGACACCCATTGAGTGTGTTAGGTGAAGTGCCCCTCAACACACCCAATGGGTGCTTGGCATACTACTCTCATTTGGACACCATAAATAGTGTCCAAAGGACACTATAGAAGCACCGCTATCAGTTCAACAGAAATACAACTGAATTACAGCAAAATATTAGAGAGGATTGAATGAAACATATTTCTTCATTGATCATAATTGGTAAATATATAGTACAATGGATACAAACTAACATGGAAACAAGAATCCCTATACAATTACAATAATTATATGCTATAAAAAATACAATATGGAAAACGGGAAAAATATATTACAATGATACAATAATACGGAAAGAAATAATTCTATTCTATGTATTGTTGAGATCTTTGACTTCCTTCTTGTGCAAGACTCTCTTTTTTCTATGTAGAAGACTCTGGGTTGATATTATAGGTATCTAATAATATAACATTAGGAATTTCCTTAACAGGATCGCACAAAGATGGATGATCCAATTGAGACTCTAATCTTAGGGTGAAGTTGAAGAAATTTTGAAGAAGAGAGTGGTTTAGTAAGTATATCACTAAGCTGATTCAGGGTAAATATAGGAAACACGAAAAAGCCCATTAGAGAGATGAGACTGAACAAAATGATAATCAATAGCAAAATGCTTCATGCCAAGAAAGCCCAAGTTCCACAAAGATTTAAAGGCAACATTGACCGCAACTACTCCTATAAATACTCAACAAGTAAGCCTTATCTGCCACTACTAATGACTTCAACAAACTGCTAAAATGACTCAAACAAAATATTTTAAATGACTAATTCAAACTTCAAGACTCTCCAAATTTGGCCCACGCAAAAGCTTTGGTGAACATATCAGTAACTTGATCATTTGTCCCTATTTTCTACAACACAATCTCTTGATTCAACACCTTCTCTCAAACAAAATGATGGCGAATTTCTATATGCTTTGTACAAGCATGAAACACCGGATTTTCGGCTAGCTTGGTTGTGCATTCATTGTCATAGATGATGGGAATAGGATACTGCCAATATCATGAAGTAGTCGCCTAAGCCAAATGCATTCCTGAGTTGCCATAGTTACTGCCACGTATTCGGCTTCAGTACTTGAAAGAGTTACAGTAGGTTGCTTCTTACTACACCAAGAAATTGCAGTAAAACCAGTGTTAAAGCAATAATCAGTAATCGAGCATCGATCAATGACATCCCCAGCCCAATTAGCATAGGTAAAGCCATGTAAAAGAAAAGATATATCTGGGTTATGAAGTAAACCAAACTGCACAGTACCCTTCATATAACGAGGAATTCGCTTTGCAACAACACATGGGCTGTCCATATATTTAGATACAACTCCAACATCATAGATTATGTCAAGCCTTGTGATAGATAAAACAGACTACCTACAAGGTGATGATATTTTGTAACATCATCTGGTGGTTCTCCTCAATTTTCTGTAACTTGAGTCGAGGTTCCATAGGAGTGGTTATTGATGTCGAATCTTTCATATAGAAACGAGTCAGAAAACTTGTGGCGTAAGACTCTTAGGAGAGGAAATATCCAGTTGTTTTGATAATTTCTAAGCCAAGGAAAGAATGATCTTCTCCCAAATTCTTCATTTCAAACCGAATTGATAACTCATCATGGAGATGTGAAATTTCAGCATTATTTTTGCTAGTGATGATCATATAATCCACACAAAGGAGTATAGTGTACATGGATGAAGTAATCTTGACAAATACACTAGGATCTGTATTTGAAGAATTAGAATCACATAAGGAAAGATATTGTGCAATCTGACCATACCAAGCACGTGGAGCTTGCTTGAGGCCATATAACGCCTTCTTAGGTTGACACACATGATGAGGAAACTCTTGTGAGATAAACCCTTGAGGCTGTTCCATAAAGATTAATTTCACAATCCATTTCACCATAAAGAAAAGCATTCTTTACATATAGTTGCCATAGATTCCGTCTGTTGCACGCTGCCAATGAAATAATAGTTCAAACTATTACCATCCTGGCAACCGGACTGAAGATTTCCTCATAGTCCAGTTCATATTGTTGAGAAATTCCTCCTACAACCAGCCAATCTTTATGTCTGTCAGTGTCAATCGACCTATCTGCCTTCTTCTTTAGCTTGTAAACCCATTTATAGGTTACTAGTTCAGCATCGTTTGGCTTGGGTACTAACTCCCATGTACCATTCTTATGCAAGGCTTGAATTTCTTCATTCATGGCATCTTCCCATTCAACTACTCCTTGAGCTTCTTCATAACACTTAGGTTCATTGTCATATGCTAACCCTATGAAGAAAACAAAAGGATACAGTAGAGGGGTTTAGTTGAACCTCATAATCATTTAAATGCTCAGGCTGCCTTCTTTCTCTTGTTGATTTACGAGAGTAGCTATTGCGACTATCTTATCCCTCTCAAGAACAGAAAAATATGACGACGTCTCATCAAAAACCATATCACGAGAGATGGCGAATTGTTTTACTTCAGGATCCATACATCGCTAACTTTTTCTTCTAGTATCATAGCCAAAAAAACACAAGCACATTGAAAAGCTTCTGCCTACAGCTCCTTAGGAAGATTTTTGTCATGCAACTAGGATAAACACACTGCAGTGAGATGCACTAACTTTCGTTTAGCCACATCGATTTGCTCAGGGGTATTTTGGCATGTCATTTGCCATAGAATCCTATGTGTTCTACAATATGTGAGAAACTCTTTAAACATGTATTCGGGCGAAACTCTTGCTCTACTTCGTCTTAAATTGAATGAATTAAGAAAATGCCTCACTTTTCTGCCATAGAAAATAGACCCAAAGTAGACCCAAGTGAAACGAGAGAAATTATCCACCATGATCATTGCATATTGAAAACCGCTGTAACTTGGTGTTTTTATATGCCCCATTAAATCCGAACGAACTAACCGAAGCACATCAGATACTCTACTTGTTGCTTTCTAGAAGGGAAGCCGATACGATTTTCCATATTGACAACCAACAATATACTACGTCTGCATTTAAATTTTTGAAGTAAGGAACACCATCAAGGCAGATTCTTTGTGGAAATCTGTTGTAACAACAAAGAAATATTGCTCCCATCTTGAATCATCAGAATCTTTAAAGTCATGAGTTGTATTTGCTTTCTCATCATGAAGCTTTACTCTGCATTTTTTCTTAATATGCCCTGACTTGTCACATCAAGAACAAGTCAGCTTCAAATGACAATCGCACTTGATATGCCCCTCCTTTCCACATATAATAGGTTTTTGGATTGCCCCTCGTCTCCTCCTCTTTTTGAGACTGCTTGTCTCCACCTGAAGCATGCTTGGAAGATCTATTCTTTCCTTAGTCCCTGATGAAAAGAACATTATCTTCTTGAGAGAGAGATTTGCTAGACATTTGCTTCACTAAAGCTTCTTGATTTGACAATAGATTTTCTAAAACCACAAATAAGATAACGACACAGACATGCATCACTGATGGGCTCCTCCGGGTCTAGCTTTGAAATTTCAGAGCACAAAGTCTTAACTTTCAAAAAATATTCTGGAATTGAAGATTACCTTGAACCCTTCTAGCAAGTTCATTTTCCAAAAACTACAACCTCATTCTGTTCTTTTGAGTGAAAACAACCTATCAAGTGTCTCCCACACTTTCTTTGGTGAATTCTCATCACAAACTTTCTCGATATAATCCTTACTGATTGAGGTTCTCAAAGCAAATAAAGCTTTTACACACTTTATCTTCCATTTCCTCCGCAACTCAACATTTTGTGGCATATCTTCTGGAAATTACATCTCACCAAAGATAAGATCCCACAACCACAAATCTTGCCTTTGCAGATAAGCTTGCATGCACAGCTTCCAATAACTGTAATTGTTACTAACAAGCTTGTCTACAAAGATATGATTCCCACCATTCATCTTCACTGAATAATAAAATCAAACACTCTGTTGGTAACTAGGTTCTGATACCATGTAGTAAAAAAAATCCTTAATATAAAGAGTAACTCATTAGCAAAGAACAATATGAATCAGAGAGGAAAACTGAGTTGGTGTACTTTAAAAAATGAAATTTACACACTTTATTTGTACTAAAACAATGACGGAAACTACTCCTATAATTGTTCGATGAGTAAGCCTTATTTGCCACTACGTCTGATTGAACAAACTCCTAAAATGACTCAAACAAAATATTCTACTAACTTGACTCCACTAACTGATTTATTTAACTATATGACTACTTCAAACTTCAGCATGTATGTCATACACAAACATGTAACATACGTCTCCGTTGAAGCTCTACCTCAAAGTGGATATGCCCTGTTCCTCTATAACGATCGAAAATCAAGTTTAGAAAGTATACTAATAAACCAAGGAAGGAGATTAATAAAGCCCTAAATCTCTACTAGTGTACACCTCGAAAACATTATGCAAAAATACTATAAATCAACTTCCATAGATCCCTAACTCTATCTGACTATCTCACAAAGAGACCTCACAAAGAAGAACAAGAGAGGAACCATAGAAATTATGAACAGTAAAGAGACAAAGAAGAGGCAAAAAAATGATCTAAGCATCTGAGATGAGGAATTACGGCCACTGGACGCTAGGATGTGACTTGACGATCAACTAGCTCACAAAGATACAACAACTTGTTTTGTTTCAGCGTTTGATTTAGATTTTCGAGAATTGATTTTGTTAAAAAAGTGATTTTTTGTATGATTATTTTAAGGGACAAATGTATAGTTAAAAGTGAGTTTGATAATTTGTTCTCTAGAACTTTATGTAAAGAAAAAAATTCATTATATCAATATCAACTACATATTCTCCATAACAAACAAAATTCCACACTTCTCAATAAGTTTTCTTTACCTTTTTAATATACATTCTCTGATAAATCTAATCTATATGACTATATCTATATATACTTAAAAGTAGGATAATTTCCACTTTACTTTTTCCCGCCCAAAAACACTTGTTAAATCGAGATATCTGATGTTGGCTGTTGGTTTAATCTACAAATATTAGCCATTGATTTCTATTTTTCTTTTTTATTTTATTTACCTTTCAAATTTATTACCAATTTATACGTTCCCGTTTTATCTTTTATTTCCTTTTTTTTTTCATTTCCCTTTTTTATATTATCACTATATTTTTCAATTTTCAATTACAATCACCAAATCAGATTTAATTTTATCCAAAAATATCTCTATTTCTTTATCCACATTTTCCATCTTTCCTCTAATATAACTCATTCTATCTAAGAACTTTCTCAAATCTCTCTCACTCTACATTTAAACTTTCTACTCCTTATCTAAAGCAATTTTATTTTTGAACGATTTTATTAATTTTTTCTTTCAATTTTATCTCACACTGTTAGATAACTTCCAGATTAGTTATAATATTTACCAATGTTCAGAAAATTAGACTTATCATCTAATCGGAAAAACTAACAGTTCAAGGTCATCGATCCTATTTAAATTAAATAATTGAAAACAAAATTAATTTTTACCTAAAATATGTTAAAATTTTATTACTTTTTTAAGGGACATCGAAAATAGGACTTTGGGTATAGAAACGGAATCTCACTTTGATTATTTAGTTAAAAAAATTGAAGATGTATACTTTTATTAAGCTACTTGTAGAATGGTTCATAATAGGACCTTAACGTATGGGCTTTGAGTTTCCAAAAAATTCGAAATTTTATTGGATTATTACTGAAATAAAGTTTATTGTGAACTAGAGAACCGTATCCCTCTTTATCTCACACTGTTGGATTATTTTTCAGATTGATTTTAGTATTCACAAATGTTTATAAAATCAGGCCGTTCATCGAACAGGAAAAACTAATGGTTCAAAGTCATTGGACCGATTTAAATTAAATAATTGAAATAAATTAATTTTTACCTAAAATAATGTGAAAAATAATATTTGATTTTATAATTTTTTATCTTTACCGTTTAAAAAGAGTTTGAAATTTTATTCTTTTTTTAAGAGTCACTGAAAATATGACTTTAGATATAGAAATAGAATTTCATATTTTGATTATTAAGTGAAATAAATTGAGGATGTATGTCTATATTAAGCTACTTGGAGAAAGGTTATGCATAATAGGGCCTTAGCTTATGGGCTTTAAGTTTTCAAAAACTTTAAAATTTTAATGGATAATTATTAAAAAAATATTTATTGTAAACCGGTGAACCATATTCCGTCTTTATTTCACATTGTTCGATTATTTTCCGGATTGCCTTTAGTATTCGCAAATGTTCAGAAAATTGGACCGGTTATCGAACTGAAAAAGCTAACGGTTCAAGGTCATCGGATTAGTTTTAATTAAATAATTGAAATAAATTTATTTTTACGTAAAAGAATAAAATAATGTAGAAAAAGAACATTCGATTTTATTATTTTTTGATATTTTCCGTTTAAAAAAAAAGTTGAAATTTTATTTATTTTTGAGAGTCATTGAAAATGTGACTTTAGAGATAGAAAGAAATCCCACATTGGTTATTTAGTGAAAAGAATTGAGGATGTATGTCTATATAAAGCAACTTGGAGATGGATTATGTATACTAGCACCTTAGTTTATAGGTCTTGAACGTCCAAAAAGTTCAAAATTTTAATGGATGATTATTGAAAAAAATATTTATTGTGAACCGTATCTGACTTTATCTCACACCGTCAGATTGTTTTCTTAATTGGTTCTAATATTCGCAAATTTTCTTCAATGTTTTCCTTAGGTTTTTTTTTGTATATCATTTTTTATCTTCATTAATGAAAGATATCGTATTATGGGCAACACCTATATTGTTTTTCTTTACACATACATAAATGATCAAATATTATAATTTAAGTACAATTCAAATTAATGTGACTTTAGGCATAGAAAGAGAATCCCGCATTAGTTATTTAGTGAAAAGAATTGGGGATATATGCCTATATTAAGCTTCTTGGAGAAGGGTTAGCATAATATAGCCTTAGCTTATGGGTCTTGAGCTATCAAAAAGTTTAAAATTTTAATGAATCATTGTTGAAAAAAAGTTTATTGTAAATCGGTGAACCTTATCCGTATTTATCTCACACCGCTGGATTATTTTCTGGATTGATTCCATTTTTCGCAAATTTTCAGAAAATCAGACCGATTATCGAATCGAAAAAGCTAATGGTTCAAGGTCATCAGACCCGTTTTAATTAAATAATTGTAATAAATTAATTTTTACCTAAAAGAATGTGGAAAAAGATATTCGATTTTATAATTTTTTATTCATTACCGTTTAAAAAATGTTGAAATTTTATCTCTTTTTAAGAGCGACTGAACATGTGACTTTGGGTATAGAAAGGAACCATACATTGGTTATTTAGTGAAAAGAAATGATGATGTATGATTATATTAAGCTACTTGAGGTTTTGCATAACAAGACCTTAGTTTATGGGCCTTGAGCTACCAAAAGTTGTAAATTTTAATGGATCATTATTTAAAAAAGTTTATTGTGAATCGGCCTTAATATTACACCGTCGGATTGTTTTCCGGATTAGTTCCAATATTCGCAAATTTTCTTCAATATTTTCCTTATGTTTTTTTAAGACCATTTTTATCTTTATTAAATAAAGATATCATATTATGGATAGCAACTATATTGTTTTTCTTTATATACACATAAACAATCAAATGTTATAGTTTAAGAGTCATTGAAGATATGACTTTTTGCATAGAAAGAAAATCCCATATTTGTTATCTAGTGAAAATAATTGAGAATGTTTGTCTATATTAAGTTAAGAGAAGATTTATGCATAATATGACATTAGCTTATTAGCCTTGAGCTTTCAAAAAGTTTAAAGTTTTAATAGATCATTATTGAAACTAAGTTTATTATGAACCGATTAACCGTATCCGTCTTTATCTCACATCCGCACATTGCCCTCCGGATTTATTTCAATATTCGCAAATATTCAGAAAACCAGACTGGTCATCGAACTAGAAAAGTTAACGATTCACGGTCATCAGACCAGTTTCTATTAAATAGTTGAAATAAATTAATTTTTGACCTAAAATTATATGGAAAAAGAATATTTGATTTTATAGTCTTTTGATCTTTATTGTTTAAAAAAAATTAAAATTTTATTCCTTTTTAAGAGCATTGAAAATGTGACTTTCGCCATAGAAAGAGAACCTCACATTGGTTATTTAGTGAAAAGAATAGAGGATGTATGCCTATATTAAGCTACTTGGAGAAGGGTTATGTATAATAGGGCCTTACCTTATAGGCCTTGAGCTTCTAAAAAGTTTAAAATTTTAACTGGTTATTATTGAAAAAAAGTTTTATTGTAAACTGGTTAACCGTGTCTGTCTTTATCATACATCGTCGAATTGTTTTCCGGATTGGTTTCAGTATTCGTAAATTTTCTTCAATGTTTTTCTTAAGTTTTTTTTGGTAGACTATGTTTTATCTTCATTAATGAAAGATATCGTATTATCGGTATCATGTTATGGGTAGCACTTATATTATTTTTCTTTTCACATACATAAACGATCAAATAATATAGTTTAAATATTTTTTTATACAATCATGTTTAATCCTCTTGAATTGCTTATATTACCTGATATTATCATCTCGTATCACACACGAGTGAAATAACTAGTACTCCTTTATAGCTCCTAAGAACAAGCTTTGAGTGAGAATTGATTTTAGAAAATCTAAAAATCAAACCAACCCTTAAAAACATGTTTTCAAAAACAACTTTTGTTTTATTTTAAAAAAATAAAAACAACTTATTAACAAATTAGATTGCACAAATGTGATTAAAAAGAAGGTTAGAAATCTTAAAGGGGCATTATTTATTAGACCTTATCAAAGGGTCTAATTATTTAATTGACCCACAACTAAAATTTTAAAGGCTAAATGACCTTTGTATATAATTATTAGTAATATTGAGATTGTAAAAGTCCAAAATATCCTCTTATGTAAAAATACTAAAACATCCTTACAACTATCTTCTTAGGGCTCAGTAATTGTACTGACGTTCCAATTTTTACCGCGTGAGTAGTTGCTTTCCCTCCAAACATGTTCTTCCTTTTCCAACGTGCCATCTTTCTTTGAGTTCAAAAACCCCAAATTCATGCTATCGAAAATTGTTTATGAGTAGTTGATGATCAAAGCCGAAGGAAATGTTATGTAGATTTTTTACAAACTTTTGGTGCTTTTAGAAAAGGGTGAAGAGATGTGAAGAACTAAGATATTAGGTAGGCATTCATTCTGTTTTTATTGTACAATTTTATTGTACAATCATTGTGGTTATTATGATTTTGGTTTTCTTCTGATATAAAAGCTCCAGCCATTATATATCAGCCATAACAAATGTACATTCGTGAAATGTTATACATAAAAACAATGCATTCGTTATTTGTTGAAATAATCAAATTTCTTAGCAGGTGGCTTATGTTACTGTTTTTATCTCATAAACTTCTTGATTCTTATGGTTTCTACTTTAGCATGCTATTAAAAGGGCAAAGTCAATATGTTAAACATAATGACAGTTCAGTCGGGATGTAGCATGTGTAACGATACTGCAGTCGTTATCTCTCTTTTTTTTCACTTTGAGTTAAGATTATTGTGGTTTTAAATTTCCTTGGATTACAAAATCTAGCCATTATGTATTTGCTGTAACGAATCTACAATTGTGAAATGTTATGCATAACGACACTGCACTCGGTATTTGTTAAAATAATCTAATTTCTTGGTAGGTGGCTAATCTTTCTGTTTTTCTCTCATAATCTATTTTGATTCCTATGGTTTCTATTTTGACATGCTATTAAAAGTGCAAAGATAATATATTAACCATAACGACTGTTCAATCTAGCATATCATGTGTAACGATACTGCAGTCGTTATTTCTTTTTTTTTTTTCAACTTTTAGTTAAAATCCCACATGTTTCCTATATACTGTAAATGATTAATCATTAATTTGTAATCGTCATTTTTTTCTTGCAATGATAGATACTAGGAGAATGCTGTGGCTACAAGTCTGTCACTTTGTTGAGTTTGAGAAGAATGTTAAAGCAAGATGGGTGTGGAAATATGAAGAAAATAGCAAAGAGAATGTCAATGTTATTTTTGTTCCATCTAGCATTACATATGTGGAGCTGCACAAAATGGTTGGGGAGCTTGTTAATGTTGATTCGAAATTGTATGATATAGAGATTATGACTCTTAACCCCAAGATGAGTAAGTTACCAGTCCTCATTGTGAAGATTGACACTGATCAAAAAGTGCACTGATATCTAGCCATTTGTGATGAACATCCTTTCTGTGTTACTCATTTGAACAAATTGACCGAGAAAGAAGGTGAACCTGTGAATTTAGTGGACCCAGAAACAACTGCCACAGACATGCTATACAATGATAAGTGCGATGTAGAAACTCAAAATGTGGCAGAAATGCATTGGACTGTAGAGGCAGAATCTAACAGAAATGAATAGGAATTTATTCAGTGCACTGCTCTTCCGATCTGAATGAAATTGCAGATGGCAACTAGGTAGAATGGGATACGTTGAACGTAATTCAAGAAAGCCATTATCCCCAAGAGTCAAAAGGAAATGGTCTAACAAATGAGAACCAAGGTACTTTCTCTACAAAAGATGCCAATATTGGAACTTCAATACATGGAAATGCCTCACCATTATGTCCCACTTTAATAAGGATTCCAGAAGATGAAGATGTATGATGCAAACAGTTGTTCCCTGCCAAAAAAGATCTGGTAACAAACTCCAATGTCTAGCTATGAAGTATAATTTTGAGTACAAGGTGAAGAAGTCAAGTAAAAGTCTGTATTCAGTGGTATGTGCTGGGGAAAATGTAGTTGGCGATTGCGAGCAGTGAGGATTAATGATGCTCAAATGTTTGAAGTTCGAAAATATATTGGCCAACATACTTGTTGTATGAGTATAGGCAAAAGAGATCAAAGGCATGCAACATACATGTTCATCGAAAGACATATAGCCCCAAAGTATCAAGATGCTGGGAGGAGTTACAGATCAAAGGACATTACGTGGGATGTCCGTCGAGAGCTTGGGATAAATATAAAAGTCATTTATGGCGAAAGATTATGGCTACAGCTTGATCAGAGGTAATCCAGAAGAAAGTTATGCAAAGCTACATTCTTACTGCCACATGTTGGAAGAAAAAAATCCAGGTACAAGTGACTGCAATAGAAACAGAAAGCAATGGCCGTTTCAAGTATTTTTTCATGGCTTTAGGAGCAAGTATCAGGGGATTCTACTCCTCTACCATAAGAGTTATTTCACTATATGGAACATTATTGACAATAAGATATCGAGGAACTTTACTTATTGCAATATGCCAGAATGCAAATATTCAAAATTATCTACTTGCATGGGCTATAGTAGATTCAGAGACTCTCGATTTTTGGAATTGGTTTTTTCAGAAGTTATATGGAATAACATATGACATATATGATTTAGTTATTGTCTCTAATCGAGGTAAAGGCATTCCAAATGCTTTTTCAAGTGTTTATCATCTTGCTCATCATGGGTATTGCATTTATCACCTGTAAAAAAATCTGAAGAGCACTTATCCATTTGCAAATGTGGCACTGAGCTTTTCGGTAATAGCACATGCGTATACTATGGCTGAGTTTGAAACCAATATGTCGGCGTTGTGTAGTCAAGGAGAAGACATCTATGGTTACTTCGAAAAAGACAGGCTTTCATCGTTGGGCTAGATCACATTTCAAGGCAACTTAGTATAATATCATGACCACAAATAATGCAGAATCTTTAAAGTCTATCCTCAATGATGCACGAGATTTTCCAATACTTAGAGAGAATTACAAACATGGTTCTATGATAGATATGCCGAAATGGAAAGATGCAGCAGCCACCTAAGCCTATGCATGGAGAAGATGATGTGCACTAAATATAATGAGTCACATAGGTTAGAGGTCGTGCAAGTGTCTCCTTCTGTGGTGCAAGTTGCAAGGAGGTTGGGCAATCACATTGGTAACTTTGAAGACTGGACATGTACATGCAGGAAGTTTGAACTAGACAACTTTTCATGTACACATGCAATAGCTAGCATAAGCTATTTGGAGGGTAATGCATATAGCTTTTGTTCTCGATTTTATACTAGTTCTTGCTAGAAAGAATAGTACTCTGAATTTATTTACCCCTTACCTCATGAGCGTCATTGGAAAATTCCAGAGGATGTTATGTCAAGAGTGGTCTTGCCACCGGTGACATGACGGCCTAGTTTCCGCCCATGTAAACAGAGGAAAAAATTTTCCTTGCAAGTGCAGACATCTTGAAAGTGCAGTAGGTACAAGAGATTGGACACAATCGTGCTACGTGTAAATATCCTATACCGCCTCAAGTAGAATGAGTGCCCTAAATGTTAGTTTGCTTGTTGATGTGCCCTTTTGATTCAATTATCCATGCCATGGAAAATAGCCAATAGTTAAATAAATCTTTTGAGCTGATGTGAATATATTGAGAAATAACATTCACTGTAATCAACACCTTAATGGGTGTTTGGAAGCATATTTTTGTGTTTGGCAATTGGTTGGATGTTTTATGAAGTATAGAAAACAATATGAATGCACAGTCGTTATCTTGCCTGTGTCACGACTGGCAGTCATTTTTCTCCTTTCCATGCTATTCCCTACCAATTATTTTGAAACTACGTGGCATGATACCTATCTCGCTATGTTGTATGTGTCACGACTAAACACTCGTTGTGCTTCTTTGAGTGCTTATATTTGCTAAGTCGTTTACAACTATATGGAACGATATATGTCTCATTCTACTATATGCCGTCACGACTGAAGACTCGTTCTGCTCCTTTAAGTGCTGATGGTTGGTGTAATTACATGTCATGATACATGTCTCGTTATCTTGCCTATGTCACAACTGAACAGTCATTTTGCTACTTTTTATGTTATTCCCTGCCAATTATTTTGAAACTACATGGCACGATACCTGTCTCATCACTTGTATGTATCACAACTAAACAGTCGTTGTGCTCTTTTGAGTGCTTATGTTTGCTAAGTCATTTACAACTGTATGGAACGACACATGTCTCGTTATGATGTGTACCGTCACGACTGAAGACTCGTTCTGCTCCTTTGAGTACTGATGGTTGCTGTAATTACATGGCACGATACATGTTTCGTTATCTTGCCTGTGTCACGACTAAACAATCATTTTGCCCTTTTTATGCTATTCCTTGCTATTATTGTGAAACTACATGGCACGACACCTGTCTTGTTATGTTGTACGTGTCATGACTGAACAGTCTTGTGCTCATTTGAGTGCTTGTGTTTGCTAAGTTGTTTACAACTATATGGAACGATACATGTCTCGTTATGATGTATGTCGTCCCGACTGAAGACTCATTCTGCTTCTTTGAGTGCTAATTGTACCGAGTCTTTTGAAATTACATGGCACGATACACATCTCGTTACCTTGCATGTGACATGACTTAAGAGTCGTTCTGCTCCTTTTTGTGCAATCGTTTTCCAATGAATTTGAAGTGACATTGAACGATAACGCTTTTTCATTATGTTGTATATGTCATGATGGAACAGTCGCTTTCCTCCATTCATCGTTAAGCATTTTGAAACTACGTGGATGGAATGTTAACTGTCTCATTATCTTGTATGTGTCACGAGTGAACATTCGTTTTGCTCCGCTGAGTACTATTGGTTTCTAAGAATCCAATTTAGAGCTTCAACTTATTGCTCTGTAATAAAATGTACAAGAGATTGGCAGTCTCATCTTTGAATCTTTTCACATATCCATCAACGTGTAAATCAGGCAAAATCATTGAAATAAGTATGCTTCAAAACTCAATTTATAAGTAATGTACTTAACAACTCCCATCGTAGAAGTAAGTGTCATGTTTCTTATGTTTTAACACTACACATTGAACTGTGGATCCTCTGTATCTATATCGTTTTGACTTTTCGAATCAATTAAATCGTTCCCCGATTGTTGGTTTTTTGTTTGATTTTGTCTACTTAATCTTGTCAAAACTAGGCTAACATTCAGCAGACACCTTTGTATCTAACTGTCATTGTTTCTAACTGTTAGCAAATACCAACAATAGTCATTGGAGCAAACAATTCATTCATGACATGTACAACATAACGAAACACGTATCTGCGACTACCTTTTTCAAAAAATTAACTGTTAGAAAAATGATTGTTCTGTAGTGTCACATTAATCATAACGACACATGTATCATTCCACGGTTTTCGAAACACTTAGCAAACAATACCTCCCCTCTTGCAAAATGATTGTTCAGTCGCGTCACATACAACATTACGAGACATGTATCGTTTCATATATTTTCAAAGGAGTTAGCAAACAATACAACTCCCTAGTACACAACGATTGTTCAGTCGTGTCACACACAACATAACAAGACCTGTATCGTTCCACATAGTTTTGAAAGACAATAAACAAAACGACTCTCTAGTGCAAAACAATTGTTCAGTCGCGTCACGTACAACATAACGAGACGGGTATTGTTTCATATATTTTCAAAAGAGTTAGCAAACAATACAACTCCTTGGTGCACAATGATTGTTCAGTCGTCTCACATACAATATAAAGAGACATGTATCCTTTTATATATTTTTAAAGGAGTTAGCAAATAATACAACTTCGTGGTGCACAACGATTGTGCAGTCATGTCACACATAACATAAAAGACCTGTGTCATTCCACATAGTTTTGAAAGACAGCAAACAAAACGACTCCCTGGTGCAAAACGATTGTTCGATCGCGTCACATACAACATAAGACATGTATCGTTTTATATATTTTCAAAGGATTTAGCAAACAATACAAATCCCTGGCACGAAACAACTGTTTAGTCGTGTCATACACAATAAAAAGAGAGATCTTGTTCCATGTAGTTTTGAAAGCAAACAATCATAGTAAACAAATCCTCAGATTGGTTGCCTGGAAGACATTGCAACGTCAAAACAAATCCAAAGTACTGGGCATATATTAAATAATCAGTTCGAATCCAAGGTTTATGTCTACCTTGCTCGTACTCCTTAATCGTGTCTGGAACAGTAGAGTGCTTTTTCTTTGATATTTCTATAAGCTTGTCAAAATTTAATGGCCTGTGTTCGATCCCCATGCTAAAAGTAATTGGCGAGCTTCTGTAAACAACAAGGCAGACATAGGATCTGTCACTATCCCTACAAGTATAAAGATATTAATAAATACTGGTTGTTTGCAAAAATGGTGTGCGCATAATGTAGATTTGTTACTTGTACCAAATTACGCCAGGGGATCTTTGAACGATGCTTGTGACAATTCTTCATTGGAGTAGCAGTCCTCAACCACCACATCTTCTAGATAAGGCTCTTCACGGCATTCATGTTCAACATTTTGTTCATTGTCTGCTTCTTTATCTAGAGAATGCAGGCCCCCTTTTGCTTCTATGGCAAAGTCCCTATCATTTGATTGACAAAAGGCTCTTCTAACCAAATCTAACACCATGTCCAACTTTCCCCCAATCTCTTCACGGAATGGTCGTAGTTCTTTTTGTACAACACTTTGCACTATGTGTGCAATCCTTTCTTCAGAGTCTGCTTGTGGTTTTGGTAGAGTCGGTTGATCCTTAGAAGTAGAAGCTGAAGCCTCCTCCTCATCCTCATCCATGGGTTCATCCTTTGTATTCTTTGGCAACACAGAGTCCAACACGTCGTCTTATTTGTCTTCAGGGCTTAAATTGGCATTCCAATAGGACTTTTCAACTTCCTCATTCATAGGTGTTAATATGTGCGCCACTAAAAGCTGCAGTTATACCAAAGAGGTAAATGAGTGAAAATCTTAATAAAGTAAAATAACAGTATCTGCAGTAGTTTTCTATTAAAGTCACCACCTGTGAATGCCTTAGAAACTTGTCAACCTCTCTGGTCCTAAGATGCTTCGTCATCTTCCACCCAATCATTCTTGGGTGTGTAGGGTAGTGACTAACTTCAGTGTACTCCCTTCCTAACTGAGGAATGGCTTCAAAAGCCCAAATCTACCAATTAAAATGTTATTAGCTGTTTTGAAATTGTAACAAAGAGGAAATACACAATATATACCTAAACATTAAATTATTACCATGATTGCAATTGGAAATCAATACAGAGTATACTTGGCTTTATTAGTCTTGGTGCAAACATTTATTGAGTCACACTTGAATATCTTTATGGTGTATTCATAACATTTCTTTCCCCATGGATAGCTATTGAATTTATCTAGATCCTCGAACAAATGGAAAATCTCTTCATCGAGTCCAGTGTCAGGTTCTCTGGCCAATAGCACGAACACCAAGATGTTAAGAGCCCTAATTTAAAATTCTCATCTTTGTTCCTGCACTTTCGAAATGCACTAAGCAAATCATCCCAAGTTATCTTTTGTTTACCCTGGAATTTTTTTAGAAGTTTTGACTGTTTCACTGGCTGCCCATCCATATCTTCTATATCGCTAGCCTTAAATTCGGTAACCAAAGTAACTCTTGGAGACCAAACCTTTCCGTTTTGTCTCCAAATCTGAACCATATTTCATTCCCCTTTGATGTCTTTACTGTCCTATGTACAAGATGGTGGATGATCTACGCGGCAAGCTTGATCTCATCAATGTACAGAAGCTGTCGTAAGCAAGACCTCTGAAACAGATCTTGATAGTCTAAGTCTAGCCTATAAAACACTTCTCACACAGTACTCATTATACATCTGTTTCCCATAGCCCTAAAATGATGTCGCCTATCTCATATGTGTACTCTATTTCAAATCTGCGAAAATGCACCATTTCAAAGTATATCAGTGATAAAATATGTTGCATCTGCTTCATAAACTTAACATAAAGTGCATTAAATGATTGTGTTTTAAGGTTTATTAAGATAAAAATGAATATCTCATAATGGCATTTCTAGCTTAAATTATCCATGATCTATAGCCACCGTCCACGTTCAAATGATATCAAGAATGTCCTAAGAATAGGTTGGAAAAAATGAACATCGAATAAATCATGGACAACAAAAAAAGACTTATGTTGAATTTCTGGAATTCTATTTTTCAGTTTCTTAGAAATAGTAACTTTTTTCTTGTCGAGGAAGTATCCAAATGCAAGATTTGCCATTTTTTTTAAATTTTTTTTTATAAACTTATGCGTAAGATTATATAGATGTACACACTAAATAGTATGACGTTTAACACAAATAAAAATACGTCAAAAATTTACAAGCCTAACTATCCAAACTAAGGAGAAAAGCCACCAAAAATATAGCGGAACATAACAATAATATTAATATGTGTGCCTCTCAAATCAAATCTTGATGTATCATTTTAGTGTAGTTTCAAGAAGCGTACTCCAACACGAATCTACTTTTCTCCTTTCCATCATGCTTACTTAAGAACAAATACCCAGATTTAGTAAATTATATCGTAAGCATATATGTGTAACACCATTTAGCTTCAAACTTCTAATAGAAAAAGAATAATTTTACCTATGATTTCTCAATAGTCAACTCTAAGGAAATATCATAAATCCTAATTCAGACATACGTGTTCATTTTCTTCAAACCTTTCCATACAATCATTCAACCACAACATGTCAACATGCTCAATGAATTTTAGCTACACATTTCCTAGCATTTAAAAGACATAATACATAGGAACCAAAAAATAGGCTAAACTTACATAATCATAAGAAAAAAAATCATATTAAAAATAGAAATTTTAGTAGTTCTATTTGCATTTTGGTACTGTCTCACATTCACATATTGAGGCAAGCATTACAGTTTCTACTCACATTCACTCTAACTGTTAAACAAGATATTGTACAATAATATACTGAAAAAAAATGCTTATGTTATACAAGAAAAGAGCCCACGATTGGGAATTGAAAGCATCTGGGGTTGATTGTACAGCACGTTCACTGAAATTTATTAATTATTTACAAGTAAAAACCAAGTTCTAACTTATACAAAACAACATGCCAAAGAAGTATATTCTTTGTGAAAAGGCGGGCTTAATTCAAATGTAACTTCACTATAATTGTAACATCCTGAAAATTTCTACAAATTAAAGTAAGCAACAAAATTGTTATTTTGAATGAATTACTTGAATAACATTGTAAGATTTCTTGAAAATTAAAAAGTTGGTATTCAATTGACGTTAAAGAAAGAATTGGCTCATAATTGACATAAACTAAAGTATAGTGACTTAATTGACATAAATCAAAGTTTGGTGGCTTAATTGAAGAATGAGACAAAGCACAAGGATTTCTCAAATAAATTCCTGCCAAGTGTGCGTACCACATTGCGCCACGTGTCACAATGTCATTGGCGGAACTCAAATTTTATTAAAACTAACTCAATTTCAACTATTATATAAAGGACCTTTGGGTCCTCAATCTCCTAAAGGCCCCCAAGTCATCCAAACAACTCAACTTCTCCTTCATTCCACCCAAATTCGTCCATCTCCATAGTGAGATGGAAACTAACCCCAAAAACTCACTAAAATACATATCTGTCTCTAGAAAAAAGGGTCCTTATCATATATAGAAAGATTATAACCTAATGAATAGCTTTGATTGAAGAATTTTAAGGCTTTAAAGGCGTTTTCCACTTGGAATTATTCAAGGAATATTTGAGGTGAGTAACACGTGTCTTGGCTCTATTATTTTCATCCCTTTGCTCTGCTCTTCTCTTTGTATCTTGAATCTCTCTTTTGGAACTTGTGCCCTCCTTTAATTGAATTGGCCTTTGATATTTGACGGTGCACCATTATTTTGGATAAATGATTGTTATTTGCTCTTGGTCATCGCTAGTAACGCCATAAACCCGTTCTGCTCTGCTATCTGAATTGTTTTATGGCCCTACTGTGTGTTCTCGGCCATTCTGATCTGTTATTAGATTGTATGGCTTACGGGTGGAGGCTAAACTAGAGATGTGCTCGAGCTTCGTATCTTTGTATCAGTGATCTTTGTGGATGACCTCTTTGTGCATAAAAATGTCCTCTTCTGTATTATTTTCTGTGGGCCAATACATGCTGTTATTCACTGGGTACTTTTGTACTCACTCCCTATCTTCTACAATCTTGTAGGTATTAGATTAAGAAGCTATGTGGCCGGATCATCCTAAGACGGAGGGGATACATGTATGTGATCGAGACTTCGGTGTGTGCGGCCGAGGTTTCGTTGTGGGTAGCCCACGAAACATTTAATCATCAGAGTGCGCAGCGAAAGCGCCTCGATATTCGGAACTGTATTTGTATCCATTTTTAAGAGTTAAATGCTTCCGCCACTGTGTATGAGAATGCGATCGTTACATGCGGTGTTGCAGCTGCCTCTTCCCTGCAGGCGGACACTGCGGCCCTACTGCGGTGCTACCTTCCGGCGGCTGCTTCAGGCTTCAGGCAAAGCCAACCGAGTGTGAGAGCATGAGCTTGCTTGACTGCTTGAGTGTGGGACGGCATGAGGTGAGGGATGTCTCATATTGGATTCAATTATACTAAGCAGAGGTTAAGTAGTTAGTAGTGGATTGGATTAGATGATTCTTAATTTTTGGGCCAATGTAATTTGAACCCAAATTTTTTTTTTTAATATGGGCAGGACCACACTGAAAATTCAGTGTGGTCTAGCCCAATTTTAAAAGGGCCACTCCAAGGTCCAGTACGGTCCATGGACCACACTGGTCCAAGGGTGGCTACGTTCCTGCTTGGATGCTACTTGCTCAGGTAACGGTTCTTGCAGTGAAAATCATTGAAAGCAATGTTAATTATGAATCCAAAATCCAGAAAAACTTATTCTCTAAGTTCAATTAATTACCTCGCCTAACATCACTAAATGTGCGGGCCACTGAGTGTAACCGCCTTCACCCAGATCCACCAACTGTTGGGCGTATGAATTTGGTATTGGAAGAATATAATTGCCCACATCTTTGTATACATGGTCAATTGAGACATTGTAATGACCGGCTAAATAACTATCCACTGTACACCACCGTAGTAGCTTGGAAAATGGTAAACCATGCCCACCGCCACAATTTTAGTAACGCCATCGTAATTAAGGGCGAGGCGACATGGGGTTGGCTTCTTTGGATATTCAATACAAATGAACAAAATAACGTTAGATGTAAGCATTGGAATGAATTCAATGCATTCAACATTATCATAATGAAACATTATGAATACCTGAATGTCAAGATTTGGCGGGGGATCAGCCGACTGACGGCAACTACGAGTCGTTGGCCTGACTGAAGGACTCACCATAGTATGTATTTCTACATTATAAAATTGGGAGGGTACTTCCATGCCATATTGTTGGAAGACAGAGGCCAGCCACGATTGGATTATATCAAACTGAGTCTGTATCTGGGTCATAGTCTCCCTCTGGACCCTCTCCGTTATGCTGGCATCCACCTCTGATGTGATGACCCGTCGAAAATCCTCCAATGACACGCCCCACTCATTTGTCGCCTTGTCTTACAGGGCGTCTCTAAATGTCTCTCACATTGACGTATCTATCGTAGCCCCTCACTCGACCAGAGTGCTCCTCCTTGTCCAGCGCCACTATTAATATATCTCGTTGTCTATTTAGGACAAACGTGCTTTGGCTGGCCTCCCCATGCAATTGTATCTGTTTCAACCCAGAAACGCAAATATTATTCATGTTACCAAAGGGCAGGTAAATTAAGTAAAGAGAAAAGTAATTATTAATGTTTACTTACAATTTTCTCAATAACCGCCTTTGTTTTATCGTTCGGCATGTTATAATTTCCATTAGGAGCCTTCACCATCCTTGCCCGAGCCCAGTCTAGATTGCGATCAACGATCTGAAGGGTCAAGCTAACCGACCCACATGATGAGGAAGAAGATAGGGGGTCTGCAATGGCCCAGTCCGCCCTCCTACGAGCATAACCAGTGGAGCCTAAATAGTGAGGGTGCTCATTTTCCGCTTGATTCTCTCTCGCCTTTTTGCTTTTCTCCTGAAAGTTAATATACCAACTGCTTTAGTTTTTACCCAGTATTGAGACAGTAATATAAAGTTCATTTTACACAGTACCAAAAACCTCAAGATTGAACCTTTTCTGTACAAGAAGAATATTGAACAATGTTATTGGTAAGATCACCTATTATCGGTATCAAATTGAACAATGTAAAATCATTCAATACATTGACATCTTCTCATATGAGATCCTTAAGGTATGGTTCAACTTCCTTCCAATCTTTATAGTTTATGTGCACATGTATCTGAACCACACTCCCCACATACTTGCCAAACTCTAAAGCAAATGGCCCAGTAGGCTGCCCAAGCTCATCCAATTCAACCGCTACAGCCTGCTTCTTCTTCTTTTTCTTACAAGTTGATGGTCCTCTCGTCCGTTTCTTTTTGCTGCTAGCCTCCTCATCTGCTGCACCTGGACTCCCAGACATCAAAAAGCACTCACAATACTTGCATACAAACACAATGTATACAAGAAATTTGTTAGTATAACCAACAAAGCTACAAGTAAAACAACAAGATACTAGCCACAAACAAATAATAAGCAAAGCATTTATAACACAAAATGCAAATGATCTTACATGAAGATGCGATCATAAGCTATGGTCAACCCACTGGCCTTCCTCATGATCCGAACGCATGTAGTTTGCGTCTATGTTATCATTTCATATAGGTATATGTTGTATACCAATAGACAATAGAGGGGTTTCGTTAAATTGATCATACTCTTCGTCGTCGACTACATCATCAGTACCAACTATACGTCTTTTGCCTTGAAGGACGACTGACCATTTAGGCTCAACGGGATCAACAATATAGAAGACTTGTTTTGCTTGTGATGCAAGTATGAAAGGGTCATCAAGATAGCCTAGCCGATCAAAGTCTACCAGAGTGAAACCTAATTCGTCAACTCGAACACTCCGACGGTTTTCAATCCACTTACAATGAAAAAGAGGCACCTTCAGAACCTTATAGTCAAGATCCCAAATTTCTTCAATGATGCCATAATACGACTTTGCTACATCAACTGGCCTTCTATGATTGACACTAGAATATTCTGATGAAAGAGCTACTAACGTCACTCTACTGTTCTGCATCGTGCTTTTATCGTCCTGATGTTTACTGTAAAATGTGTACCCGTTAATATCATAGTCCTCGTAAAAAAAAATCCACCTAGGGCCATACGTCAACTATTTTATTGTTTCTGTAATCACCGTCGGCTTGCACTCTCTCTGAACCATGTTATAAATGTATGATTATGTTCGTTGGTCAGCCACATCTCACCTTTCGAAGGATTTTGACGCCTTATCATCAAAGTGTGCTCGTCTAAATACGAGTGAACTACGGTAAGGTGCTACAAGACAAGGAGGTATGCTTTATCTTGCATTTCGGCCCTGGGCACGATTGATTTGAATCTAATCGTAGCTTTACTCCCAAGTCTCCCTTCATATCGCGATTTAGAAATACCAACGGCTTCAACACCATTCGGGTAATCTGTACAAAATTCAATTGCCTCCTCAGCAGCATAACTTTCAATTATACTCCCTTCTGGTCAAGATCGGCTTCTCACGTATCATTTCAAAATACCCATGTACCTCTCAAATAGATATATATACCTCAAGAACACCAGACCGCAGATCTTAATTTCCCTAACCAAGTGAACGATTAAATGCACCATAACATCAAAAAATGATGGCGGAAAATACATTTCAAACTGGCACAGTGTGATAACAACATCAGCCTGTAAAGAATCCAAAGACTCCGGATCAATGACCTTGCTACAAATTGTGTTGAAGAAGAAGCAGAGCTTAGTTATAGTATGTCTAACATGTTTTGGCGATGTATCTCGTATTGCAACCGACAAGAGCTGTTGCATTAAGACATGACAACCATAAGACTTCGTTCCAACCAATTTCAAGTCTTTCATACTTACAAATCTCTTGATGTTTGACGAATATCCAGATGGAACTTTAACAGCATTTAGACACTCACAAAAGCTAGTTTTCTCTTGTTTAGACAAGGTATAGCATGTAGGGGCAAAAATGTACGCTTTCTGGACTCCTGCGGCGCCAATTGCTCCCGTATCTCCATTTCTACTATGTCTTTTCTAACTTTGATACCATCTTTTGTCTTTCCAGGAATATTCAATAACTTTCTGATAAGACTATTACACACATTTTTCTCCACATGCATTACATCAAGACAGTGTCTAACTTGCAAGTGTTGCCAGTATGGTAGCACCCAAAATATAGATAGCTTCTTCCATATACTTTTCTGTGACAGCTTTGAAGTTTTACCATCCACAACATTAACATTTTTTACCCTTTCATAAACCTCTTTTCCTGTTAACGGCAAGCGGGTGACTCGAGTCTCGGTTATTCTATTGAAAGTCCTTTTCTTCTTTCGATATGGGTGGTCAAATGGAAGAAATATCCAATGACTCATGAACACATTTTTCTCACAGTTAGACAACCAAAGATCAATCGTCGCATCTTCACAAATAGGGCACGCTTTGGCTCCTTTGGTAGTATAACTTGTCAAGTTACTGTATATTGGAAAGTCATTTATTACAAAAAATTATTGCACGTAGCGTGAAATGTGATCGGCTATGCGAATCAAACACCGACACGTCTTCTTTCCACAACAACTTCAAATCATCAATGAGTGGCGCGAGGTACACATCTATATCATTTCCTGGCTGTTTAGACCTCGATATCAACAATGATAAGATTATGTACTTCTGCTTCATACACAACAAAAGAGGAAGATTGTAAAACACCAAAAGAGCCGGCCAAGTGCTATGTCAACTACTCATATTACCATGTGTGTTCATTCCATATGTACATAGTCCAAGCCTAAGATTCCTATCTTCATCACCAAATTCGGGAAACATCCTGTTTATATTCTTCCACTAAGGAGAATTAGCTGGGTGTCTGAGTTTTCCATCTTCTTTCCTCCCCTCAGCATGCCATCGCATTTTCTTTGCATAATTTGCATTTGCAAACAAACGTTTGAATCTAAATATCACTGGCAGATACCATAACACCTTTGCCAGAGGGCCCTTCTTGCCCACATGTTTATTGTGAATGTCCTTTCTCTTATACCGCGACGCCCTACAATTTGGGCACACATACAAGTCCTCGTGCTCATGCGGATACAAGATACAATCATTTGGACATGCGTGTATCCGCTCAATCTCCATGCCCAACAGGCATGACAATTTCTTTGCCCCGTAGGTTGACCTAGGAAGCTCATTATCCTCTGGAAGCATGTCTTTTAGAAGTTCCAACAATCCTGTGAAAGTCCTGTCATTCCACTCATTCTTTGCTTTATTTAAGTAGGACAGACAACTTTGTAAACTTATTACATCCAGGAAACAATGACTTTTCAGAATTGAGGAACAAGCCTCAAAAATGTGCGGAGCCTCAGTGAAATCATCTCCTATATCACGCATTATTTCATCAACTTGGTCATTTTGAACATCATCATTATCTTCTCTGGATATATTAATTTCATCACTCTTGTTTACTGTGTTCTCCTCTCCTCTTGAGCATCTTCATTGACACTAGTACTAGTTGTAGAAGGTAAATCCTCACTATGTCAAAACCACTGCGTATAAACTTCATTAAAACTACGCCTAATCAAATGGTACTTCACTTCCATATAGTTACGATACTTTTACAGATTCTTACAATCGCGGCAGGGACATATTATTAGTTCTTCCCGTTTCCTTTTTCTATCATTCTCGGCAAATTTTATAAATTCTTCAACCCCTTCCAAATATTCTAGTGTGGTATGTCTCCCATACATCCAACTCCGATCCATATATATCTCACGACCTACGTCAAGATATCGAAAGCGAGTAATTTTTTTTTACTTATCCAATACATTGACACGTTATTTGATTTCGTTAATTTATTTGACCAACAATACTTGTTAATTACATATTCATTCTCACCACACACTTAATTAAATTGTTTTACAGTATTTCATTATTATTAAATTATTTGATTCCTTCCTTTATTTAAATTTCAACACTTAGTAATTACTTATATATTTCCATTACCATTTTAATTCGAAGCTATAATATTAATTTATGTATAAAACACTACTAAATAATGTATATACTGATCTTTACCAGATTTAACAAAAACCCTAAAATTCATAATTTCTAAATCCAAAATAAATATTTCTTCACACAATAAAATCATTTTACTCATTACAATGTATACAAATATATTTAACAAAAATATATACTTATATACACATATAACAATGTATAACAAAAAATATATTTAATAAAATATCATAATTTAACAAATTAATAAAAAATCATATATAACAAAAAATATATTTAAAAAAAATTTCCAAATTAACAAAAAATCATATATAACAACAAATATATTTAACAACGTATACATATATACCCATATTTTCCAAATTTCACAAATACCCAAAAATCATAATTTCAAAATCCAAAATAAATATATCATCACACATAAAAACAAATTATCTCATCCCAAACTAACCAAAAAAATAGAGAAAAAATTATACCTTGAAAATTCTTTGAAAATATGGAAGAAAAATATTTAATGCACTAATAGGGCTATCCACCACCGCCACCGCCGCTGCCGTGGTTAGCTTCAAGTACCAAGAGTAAAGTGGCAATGAGATTTATACCAAAAAAATACTGAGAAGATTGAAAATCAAGTGAAATTACCAATATGTCAAGCCAAATACACTTTGAGAGCCACCTTACCGCCGCCGCCGCTACCGCCAGTCGCCGGTCACCGGATTGCTTGGGTGGAGATCTAGGGATTTTCGGGTCGAAGAATGGGGAAGTAATTTTCACAAATGTAGCTAAAGGCTGAACACGAGCCTCGCGTTCATCTTGCCTACACTCTTTCCCTACACGACCTCTTCCGATCTCGGCAAGATTGGAGTTCAAAATCAAATATTCAGCAGAAACTTCAACGGGGATTCGTGAAGTTGGGGCTGATATAAATGGAACGGGCGTCGGTCCCTCACTAGGATCGACGTCTAATTTAATTTTGGGCATCAGTAGGCGTTGGTTTCCAGATAACAACCGACGCCTATTCTGCTAATCAATTTGGGGTGTTGGTTCTTAGTGAAGGTCCAATGCCTAAGATAGAGCGTTTATTACAATTTTGCCACAGCGTATTTTTTACGCGTCGTTTTTCCCAAAACTGACTCACATTTCCATTTTTCATGTTCAATTATGTAGTAGTGTATAGTTGATCATCCCCAATTTTTTCACATTAAAGTTCAAGATCCTAGATTAGCCAAGACGTTTTATCTCACACGTATGTATGCTTCATGTGATTATATTGAAAGATGGGTTTTGTGGGATGCTCTGCATGCTATTTCTATTTGTATGGATAATCCTTAGCTCGTAGGGGGAGACTTTAATGTTATCTTGCTCATGATGGTGAGTGGACATGATTCAACACGCTGGATAGAAGTATGTCTGATTTCTGTGATATGATGTTAGATTGTGGTTTGTCTGATGCTGGTTTTGTTGGTGATCTATTTACTTGGTCGAATAATAGGGTGTTGAATAATATAGTGTGTAAGTGTTTGGATAGGGTTTGTTGAATCCAGATGCTGCATCTTTCTTTTCTCAATTTACTGTTAGACACTTGAATAGGCCCTGATCTGATCATACTCCTTTGCTTATTCAGTGGTTATTAGCTAGTCAGTCTGGGCCATGTCCTTTTAGATTTTTTAATCTTTGGACCATGTATCATGATTTTCAATCGTTTATTTATCAAAAGTGGTCATTACCCACCCGTTTTACGGGGATGGCTGCTCTGTGGGAGAAATTTTTTAAACTGAAGTAGGGGCTGGGCTGCTAGAATAGGCATGTGTTTGGTGATATTTTTCAGAAGATCAGGGAGGCGGAGTTATTAGTTGATCAGGCTGAGAGGGCTTTTGACTATGACCCGACACAGTTCTACCGTGAGCAGTTACACAAGGTTCAGGCATACCTGAACCGTCTTTTAGTAATTGAGGAGGGTTTCTGGATACAAAAATCTGGGGCTAGATGGGTAGCTAAGAATGAGATTTCCACTCTATGGTTCAAGGACATCATATTAGATCTGGTATTCATTACATTTGGGCTTTAGATGATTCTATTTTGTCTGATCAGTCGGCCATTCAGAGTTCTGCTGTTGATTTTTTTTTTTTTGTCTTTGTTGACTTCTCCTGGTGGGCCGATGCAACAGCTTCAGCCTAGTATTATCCTTTCCTTAGTCACTGTGGAAGATAATATCCAGTTGAAATGTATTCCTACTCTTGATAAGGTCAGAGAGACTGTTTTCAGTATTGATGGTGACAATGTTGCCGGACCTGATGGATTTACCTCTTTGTTTTACCAGTAGTGTTGGGATATTATTTCTGAAGATGTTTTTTCAGGCTGTTGTTGATTTGTTTGATGGAGGACACCTCCCTAGGGGTTTTACGGCTACTTCAATTGTTCTTCTACCCAAGATAGAGGGTGCGTGTTGTCACGCCTCCGCTAATTCTACAATATTTCCGAATAGATTTACAAATTTTAAGTGGAAGCTTTAATTCAAACAACGGGGACGAGACGTGCAGAACAATCCTATTTTATATTGTCTTACAGGGTTTAATATACAAAGCTAATTATATAAGTTAACAAATTGTTAAACTTTTAAAGAAAACATTAAAGCTAGGCTTTTCAAAAAATATAACAAAACACAAGAAATTGTATTAATAAATATATTTCATTGATTACTAAAATGCGCCAAGTCATTAGAAAACTTTTACAAGAAAAGTATAGTTCAAATCAATATAAAGATTATAACTCACTATTTTCTTATATGTAGAAGATGTAAAACATACATACTATAGAGGTGGGCATGAAATTATTGAATTTATAGTAACTTCAAAGGCAGATTTATACTACATGCACAACTCTACTCCATTTCGCGAGCATGATACAACTCCTGGCTTGCCTTGCTTTTCAGATGTTATACTTTAATCATCTACAAAAATTGTAGTAAAGAAGGGAATGAGTACAAAGTACTCAGTGAGTAACAAAAACCTTTTGATTTACCTTTTTATATGAAAGATTTATTTTCCAGAAAGTCATTCAATGCACAAAACTTTTCAATGCACAGAAGGGCCCTATCACTAGTTAAACTACTACCCGTGGTGCGCGTCAGAATCATATCAATTCAATCATAAGTGGATCCACATTTGAATCTCGGTTGACCCCTATCGGAATTCCAGACAGATTAATATAGATACAGAGCAGATACCACACTAATCGTCGTCCATCTCGGTATCATTAGATAGCTCCTAGTGTGGCAACAAAGCAGAGCAGAACAGATACAGAATGGGTAGAGCAACTAGTGATTCAAAATGCAATATATCAATCTTTTCTTTTCAATGCATTAGAATCCAGAATCCATATATATTGCTTTAATAAAATTCATGCTTTGCATTTCAAAACATCATCAATGTTAAAAACGAAATCAAAGTGATAGTGACTCACCTCAAATCTTCTTCGAATAATCTCAAGTAGAAAAACGTTATTAAAACCTTGATTAAAGCTATTTTTCAAGCTATAATTCTTCCATATATGGGAAGGGACTATTTTCAAAGGGTAAATAAGTGTTTTGATGATCTTTTATTGGTTTTCTCCTTCCTTTGGCCATGTTAGTCCAATTTTTGGGGCTTGGGAGAGAAAGGGGATGGTTTGGTGTTGGGGGAGAAGATTGAGGGCCTTTAGGCCTTTATATAATAGTTGGAATTAAGTTAGTTTTAATAAAATTTGAGTTCCGCCAATGACATTGTGACACATGGCGCAATATGGTACCGCACACTTGGCGAAAATTTATCTGAGAAGTCCTTCCCCTTTGCATTCTCTTTCAATTAAGTCACGGTACTTTAGTTTATGTCAATTAAGGACCGAATTCTTTCTCTATCGTCAATTGAGCAACAATCTTTTAATTCTCTAATACAATTCGAGAATTTTTTATGACATTGCAAACGGTTATTTGATAATTGCCAATTTTTATCATTCAATTGAATGGCAACTAGCCCCAAAATTTTACGGGGTGTTACACGTGTAGTTGGCCTGAATTCAGGCCTATTAGTTTGTCTACTGTGTTCAACAAGATCATTACGAAGCTATTGAACACAAGGCTTAGTGAGCTTCTCCCACGTATCGTTTCTCATCAGTAGAGTGGTTTTATTCAAGGATGCCTTATTGAGGATAACGTACTCGTAGCCCTGGAGATGGTCTGTATGCTTGATATGCGGGCCAGAAGTGGCAACATTATTCTCAAGTTGGATATGGCTAAGGACTATGATAGGATGGATTGGGGGTTCTTGATCTCAGTTATGGAGCAGTTTGGTTTTGATCGGCTTTGGGTTGATAGGATCAGGCAATGTATTTCTGAGTACAGGTTCTCCGTTTTGGCCAACGGTCAATTGGTTGGCTTTTTCTCATCCTTGAGGGGGCTTGGTCAGGGTAATCTATCTCTTCTGCCTTATTTGTTATTGTTGCTGATTATTTTTCACGACTGCTTAGTCATCAGTTTCAACATCATAGTATTATGCAGTATAGGCATGAAGGTTCAGATATAGTTTTGCATCTGGCCTTCGCTGATTATATTATGATATTCGCCAATGGCTAGAAAATGAGTATTGAGCATCTTATGGGGTGTTTTGAGCACTATGAGGGCATCTCTGGCCAGTTGGTGAATAAGAGCAAGAGTACATTGATTCTGCCGAGAAGGACATTTCTAACATAGATTCATCGGCTTGAGCAGTGGACTAGGTTTCAGCATGGTTCACTTCCTATCACCTACCTTGGCGTTCCCTTATATGAAGGCGCCAAACAGATCTTCTTATTTTATGGCTTGATCCAGAAGGTCTGTAATAAGATTTCTGGATGGACAAGCAGACTATTATCTCCAGGTGCCAAGATTACTCTCCTTCATTCTGTTTTATATTCTATGCCGCTTCACTTATTTTAGATTCTATAGCCTCCTAAGACTGTGTTGAAGCGGTTGCATGGAGAGCTGTTTTGCCAAATTTTTGTAGAGTTCATAGGATCAGTACCACCATATGCGTTGAAAATAGTGGAAGGAGTTGTATCAGCCTCCTGAGGAGGGGAGACTAGGCTTTAGGAGATTACATGATATTGTTGATGCTTTCTCCTTAAAGGTCTGGTGGAGGTTTCCATCCCAGGACTCTTTTTGGGCTCAGTTTTTATTGAGCAAGTATTGCAGGGAACATCATCCTTCACAGATTGTGCTATCTTATTTAGCCTCTTGTGGTTGAAGTAGACTTTTAGCTGCACGTTCTCATACTGAGCCTCAGATTTTTTGGCAGCTTAGCAGGGGTCAGATATTTTTTTGGCATGATTGCTGGATGGGAGACACTTCACTTGCATTGTAGTTGCCCTCTCATGCACATTCTACAGCTAGAGTTTATGAGTTTTTTATGATACTGGTTGGGAATTCGGCAAGCTCGTAGGGGTAGTGCCTCTGCATTTGGCATTACGTATTGTTGGCGTACCATTAGATACTATGAACTTAGATCAGATACTATGGTGGCCCATTTCTGATAGCAGCTTTACTGTTAGGTCTCTTTGGGAATTGGTTAGACGGCCTTGTACTAGACCGTCAGCGTATGGTGATTTGACCGTTCCTGTGACGATGTCTTTCTTCTGCTAGAGACTGTGACATGGTTTTATTCTAGTAGATTACATGATTAGGCAATAGATTTATGTGCAGATTGCCTTCATATTGTCAGTGTTGCTCTGAGGCGGAGACACCGGAGCATGTTTTCATTGGCAACCCAATGGCTGATAGAGTGTGGCAGCATTTCTCATCTATTTTCTAGGTTTCTCATCTTGTGTCTGACGGTATTCAGTTTCGCTTTCAGAGATAGCGGTTTTCTAGACACACAGTCAGATGGGGGCACATTTGCATCATTGTGTCGCTTTTTGTGCTCTGGTTCTTGTGGAAGGCGCGAAATGATGCGAAATATAGAGGCATAGCTGTTGATGCTAGGAGGATTATCTGGCGTGTACATCAGGCTATATCTTTTATTCACATTGGCAGAGCACTTCACTTCATGCACCGGAGAGGGGACACTGATTTGGTTTCCAGGTTTGGCATTTCTGTTTCCTTTCCCCCTCATTTCCCTCTTGTTTTAGTTTTTTGGCGGAGACCATCTGTGGGATCTTACAGGGTGAACACAGATGGATGTGTTGTTATGGGAGAGCTGGTGGAGGTGCTATTATCAGGGACTCTAGGGGGCGCTGTGTTAGTGCATTTTCTACTGTTTACGGGTATTGTATGATTTTGGAGGTTGAGCTTCGCACTATCCTCTATGGTATTTTATAAGCCAGGTCGCTTGATATCTCAAATTTATGGGTGGAGGCTGATTCTGTGGTCGCTATCCATTGCATTTTTCACGGAGGCGGTCCTTGGAATCTTCATATTACTATTCGGCACATTCAGCAGCAGTTGCACTTTGACAGAGATCCTCTCACATATTTTTCGCTAGGGTAACCGGGTTGCTGATGTTGTTGCTCCTGACGGCTGGACCAGATAGGGTTACACAGAGTATCAGGTTCATGATCTATCTTTAGCGGCCCGTGGACTTCTACAGATGGACCGTCATAGTTTTCCTTCGGTCAGGGGTATATAGTTTACTTATTTCTTTATTTTTTGAGTCATATGTACAGTTACTTTAGTTTTTTTTTTTTTTTTTGCTTTCATCAGTGTTAAGGAGGTAGTACCTCCTTATTTACTGCCTTCATTTATTGTACATTCAATCAGAGGTCAGGTTTTATGCCCCTTTTTGAGTTGTACCATTTTTTTATATTAATAAAAATGGTAGGAGGATTCCAAACCCCCACTAGCTAGGTAAAGAGGACGCCTAAAATCAACGCTGCAGTCTAGTTGGTGTTTGATTTAAAAAAAAAAGTAGATATTCATCTCTACAAGTAAATAGATGAAATGATTTCTTACAAAACAGATGTCTCATTCATTTCTCGACTTCTTGGGAGAATTGGTGAGAAAAATACTGGAAAAGATCTAAATTAACCAATCCTAATTGAAGAAGAAGAAGAAGACGACTTTGGGAATTTTAAATCAAAATTAGTTCTCTTTGTATCGTTCCAATTTTTTCGGATGTCCCCGAAGGGACAAATCAAAATTAATTCTTACACAACAACAAGAATTTGAGGTACAATTTAAAAAAAAATAGAAAATCTATATATTAATTAAAAGGTAATTTACACATAACGTCTCTAACATTTCAAGTATTTATAGATCACGTTCCAAACCTTTAATTTTCCTTCGGTAGGTCCTCAACCTTTGAAGAAATCTCCAGTTTAACCCCTAGTGACGGAAACTGTCAAATTCGTCCATTAAAGTCAGAGGCATTTTTGGTAAAATATAAAAAATAAATATTTTAATTTAAAAAATAAAAAATAAGAAAAAGATAAACGTTGCTTCCGTTTAATGGCAGTCGGGGGGAGGGATTTTATTTTTTATTTTTTTAAATTAAGATATTTATTTTTCATATTTTACCGAAAATGTCCCAGACTTTAGCGGACGAATTTGATGGTTTCCGTCCCTAGGGACTAAATTGGGGATTTCTTCAAAGGTTGGGAATGTGATCTATAAATACTTGAAAGGTTGTGAACGTTAGATATAAACTACTCTTAATTAAATTAAAGAAGCTGCGGTACATTTGTACCGCAGTTTTCCAGCCAAAAAATCTATTTCGTATTGCGGTAACCGTAACCTGTATAGTATTCTGAATTTTTCAATTTTTTAAAAAAAGTTTTTATTCACTTTTGTCTTATCCATTCACCATCTTGAAATAAGGTTCACTATTAAATTTAGTAACTAATAGAAAATTATCATCATTTAATTGTTTAAATTATAGATAAATTTGATTATCCAATTGTCTAACATATCTTGAAATTTATGGTTTATAACTAACAAAAATTAAACACACACATAATTAGTTTAAGTCAACTGAAAATTATAATTGTAATTTTTTCACTGTATAAATGAATATTAATAATTACGACTATTTATAGATGACTACTTTGATGTATTGTTAATTTATATAATTTTCGTACTATCTAATTTTATTGGTTTCGAATAAGAAATATTTTCACAGGCCCAACTACGATGTCATTTATCTAAATTAATGCAAAAAAATAAAATGATATTTATTTGTTTTAACGATAATTATTGGGTTAAAATTTTTTGTAAACTATAGTTGCCTTAAGATAACAAGAAAAAAATTACATTATTATTTAGTTGATGTTAAAAATTAATTATTTCTTATTGGATAACGTAACTACAAAAAATAGTGGCTACAGCGACGACATTTTGCAATGATATGTAATGTTGTCGCTGTAGCTTTACCTATAGTAGTGACAAAAAGTCGCCGCTAAAGGCTTGGACCTACACCGGCGACAACAAAAAGTTGTCGTAGGTTGGTGCCTACAACGCTGGCAAATAAGTGTTGTCGCTGTAGGTTTTAACCGAAAACGATGACATAATATATGATTGGCGGGAAGATTTCCCACATTTGTTGTTACATTTAATGGCGGGTAAAAATAATTTTTTAATTACAAAGTTTGTTAATAGTTACAGTGATGACATATGGTGGTTAGACATATCTCCATTTCTCAGAGACACTACATTTGATTTATCAGATCATTTCGCATGCTTATCTTTGAGGCTAAGAGGGAAAGGGATCTGATGGCGGACACAACAGCACTCACGATCGTTATTGAAAAGGCAGTAGAAATCAGTACCAATTTAGTTCTCCAAATAGGTACGCGTCTGTACAACTTGAAGGAGGAGATAGGATGGCTTGAAAGCAAGATAAGACACTTTAAATCTTGTCTCAAAGATGCAGAGTCTAAGCAACGAAAACATATGACAACGATTGTTGTTGTCGTTACAAATGTTGCCGCAATTAGGAGTGGGCAGGTGGTAGGGCGGTTCAGTTTTCAGGCAAAACCGCCAATGGTTGGTAGGGAATTTTCCGAACCGAACCGAACTGATCCGCTGGTTAGCCACCGAACCTAACTTCGGTTCAGTTTGGTTTTAAACCTTTTTTAAAAAAAAAAAAAAAACTTAAAACACCCCCAAAACAAACCAATTTTCTAAGTTGACAATGAATACCTATATGATACACTGTTTTTCTAAAGAAACAAGATTAATGATCATGGGCAAAGGAGCATTTTCGATTTTCGACACTCATTATCTTGCAAATGTTTCCAATAACTGAACGTCTATTACATTTTAACGTTGTTTAACATGATTATAATACAAATTTCCCCAAGACTTCAACAATGAATGGTATTATATAGGTGCTCATTGTCAACTTAGAAAATTACAAATTTCACATTTAATTGGTTTGTGGAAAAAAATTATGTCAAAATACTTAAGACAACAAATTGGTAAACTAACGGCAGACAATTATACATTATAATATAATAATATGAAATCAAACTCTAAATTCGAAACTCAAAACGGAAACGAGCAAAAAAATACGAAAAACATGACAAAAATATAGAAAAAGGCAGTTTGACCCTCTAAATGACCTTAAATGCCCAAAATCCGTCATACGTCACAGTGAACTTTCTGGAATGATATTATGGACGAAAATCGGATACCGTATGCAAAAGTTAAGCCTGTTTGAAGTTTAAAGTTTCATTTTTTCCCATTTTTTTTAACCCAAAAAGATAAAAAGACTAGTATGCGTGGTCAGTTTCTCATCCCCAATTCAATTTTGTCATGCTCGGTTTGGGGTCGGTTTTTGTCGGTTTTACACCGAAAACCGGTGTCAAACCGAACCGGATTTTTAGGATACAAAAACTGACCAAACCGGCCGGCCAAAAGTGAAAAACCAGTGGTTCCAGTTCGGTTCGGTCGGTTGACGGCGGTCGGGTCAGTTTTTCGGTGAAAAATGCCCACTCCTAGCACTACAAGGAATAAGCCCAATAGCCGCGACTCGTGTCGTTGTAAAATGTGTATATGTCGCCACAAATATGTGATAGCAGCGAAAAAGTCGCCTGCGAATGTCGCGGCTAAAAACTCGTGGTAGTAGATCTATAGCGGCGACTCGTGTCGCTACAATCTAGGAGCCACCCAATAGAGGCGACACAGTCACGGCTGTATGATCGATGAGTTTCGGTCATTAAAAAAAATTTAACCTGACCTACCACTATTTAGCCGGACCAGACCCCTGCCCCGCCCCACCCAACCCACCCACCCACCCACCCAGCCCAGCCCCATAACCCGGTCATTTTCCATCCATATTTAATTAAATATTATTTGCCCATGTGAGGAGTCGAACACAGCACCTTGAATGCAAAGACATGGTACTTCACTAACTGGACTAGCTTGACTTTTGGTTATTATCTTGCTTTTATAATATATATTATATAGATTATTATAACTATAGTGACGAATATCTTCCCTATAACAACGATTATCCGTCGCTAAATACAAGAACAAATGAGGTAAATTTTCCCGTCAATCATATAAAGACGATATTTATAGATCGTCGTTTTAGATCAAGAAGTATAGTGACGACTTTTACACGTCGTCTCTATAGATACTAATATACAGTGGCGACATCACTTATTGTCTCTGTAGATACATCCTACAGCGACGACATTATGATGTCGCCGGCATAGGGTGATGACTGCTGCGGTGACTTAAAATCGCCGTTGTAGCCAACGTTATAGCAACGACATCTGACGTCGTAGCCAAATATCGCCGCTATAGCTCTTGTTTCTTGTAGTGTAGCCGTAGTAGGTAAAAAATTTATCGCTGTTTGGCTATTGCCACTAGTCCAACAACATTGCCGCCACGAAACGTTGTCCCCGTGGAGCTACGGCGACGACTTTTGGCCTATAGTGGCGACTTGAATAGCCGCTGTAGGCCTTTTTTGTTGTCGTAATAGTTTCTAATTAAGTTAATCAAGTAGTAATTTGGAATATCGCTGCTGGAGATCCTCTCCCAAACAGAAAATTTCCAAATGTTAACAACAAATTTTATTTCATTTTAATTAAAACTATTTATTTATTTAAATACTTTCCAAAGAGGTAGATATTCAAATTTATTTTTATGCCCCATTATTATTCTACATGAAATTCGCAAGCAGCTCGTGTCTTAAGGGTTATGTTTTACAACAAGGAAAATTGATCGATCTTCGTGATTTGCTATCATCTATGTGTAGAGCAGATCGGAAGAGCGTCGTGTAGGACAACATAGAAAATTTTGCACTAATTTTTTCAAAGGAACAAAAATTAAACTAAGCTAATAATTAATATGCACTTCTTGCCGAGATCTGAGATTCATAATAATAATAAAAAAATTACAGAACCAACTTTAATTCACAATCAAAATAGTAGAATTTGGTCAGACTAATCACAACCAATTATAAACTTCAAGTGGCACCTCACTGAGCGTATAAGTCTTCACCAGGCACGTCAAAGGGACTTTTAGCAGATATTGAGTCGACGACGCTGATGAAGGCTGCATAATAATGTCCACCTCATTACAAACGACAAACGTGTTAATCTTGTGTGGATTTGGAAATTTTCTGTATACATTTTGATACTGCATGATGACACTCAGAGGGATCGGTCGACCAGAATTCATGAATCCGGTGATTCCACTGGCAACCCAATCGTCCACAACGAGGGGCCAACCGGAAAAACTAGTCTGCTTCTTCGTTACATTTTCGTTCCGTTGAAAAGGAGGGATGAATGTCTGGTAAAGAAAATGTTTCTTGAAATAAACTGAGACTAACATATCTTTACGCAGAACATCATGAATATCTGAGTCTGAGCCATTATTGAAGGAGAAAGTAAGGGTCCAGTTTGCGTATATATGGTTTGAGGTTAAGTTCAATGGAGACAAGGAAACCGCCTCTAGCTTGATTACTTCAGGATAAATCCGGGGCCGGACCTGATGGGGAGGTGATCTAAGAAATGAAATCAACATCAATATCAAGACAGTACCCCCTATAAGAACAACGATCATCATTGCAAAGAGGATATTGCCCTTTTCCTCCGGTGTGCAGCTCATGGTATCGTAGACTGCCTGCCGGCATATTATATCGCGGCAGATGTGGTTGCGGCTAGCTGCTTTGCTGATTGAAGAAGATCTTTCTATTAGTGAAATCAATAGAGTTTTGAGATTAATTAATCATCAGTATGGAAAGAAAGGATAAGTATTAATGGGATATGATTTATCTTATCTTAATTATCTCGAAGCTGGTTATTATCAGATTATTTTGGATAGACTTTTGGCTGGTTTATAGGGGGTTGTTTTTATTTTGTTAGCTGATGATCAAACGTGAATTTAAGAATTTGTATATGGTTTAAGAATCTTGAATTTAAGAATTTGTTGTTGCTG
>CAVNYN010269025.1:0-77769 GCA_963692815.1 Nyctanthes arbor-tristis
TAGGGGGTTGTTTTTATTTTGTTAGCTGATGATCAAACGTGAATTTAAGAATTTGTATATGGTTTAAGAATCTTGAATTTAAGAATTTGTTGTTGCTGCTATTATTGTGCTAACATGCATGACTACATTTGCATGTAAAAATAGATAGAAGAACAATATATAGGAGGACATGGGGTGGTTATTTTCTTTTATTTCTTCGGTTCACATTGTTGGAAATTAATAATTGGTTCGTAAAATTGGCGTTGACCACTTAATTTGATCAATTATTATATTATATTATATTATATTATATGTGTGTATAAAGCGAAAATTGTTAAATGGGCCGGGTTGTATCACTAACTCCAAGAGAATATACGTACGAGTTTGATTTCAACCTTTCCAGTAATGAGATACTCTTATCTTTTTCATTGAACAAATTCCAATAATGAGATACTTAATTAAATGATGATCATATAGCAAAATTTTGATCTCAAGATAGATTGTCTCTAAAATTCATAAGATTTTTTTTATTTATTCATGCAACAATGAGGTACGTACTAAAGTGACCACCGGAGTTATAATTAATTAGTTGATTCAGAGTTTTCTTCTTTTTTTTTGTTTTTGAAAAATCCAACTATAATTAATAGAAGTCATTGCGAACTACCAAGCCAATACACCGAAGAATACAACTAGACCATGAGCCACATAGGCGAGAGGAGAGAGCAAAATGGCAATAGTGTGGGCAGCCATATTCCTTTCACAAGGAATATGACTACAAGGGCCACAGCCAAATTCAATCAGAAGCAACTTAACTTCCCTGAGCAGGGAAGCATTATGCAAAAAGTCAGAGTCTTTATTTAAATCTTGTACTAATACTAGGCAGTCTGATTCAACACAATCAGCCTTCAACTGATTATTGCTAGCAAATTTTAATCCCAAAAGCAGTGCAATGGCTTCCGCATCTTCCACAGAAGGAACTCCATCAAAACGTTCAGCCAAAACTCCCATAACAATACCAAAATCAAACATAGAATCAATATTTAAGTTACCCAATGCATGCCACCATCGATGAGAAAACTTGAATTTGTATCATCTCATCTACAATACTTAAAAAGAGAGAATAGAGGAGAAACCGTAGAATTTTGAATTTGCCCTTATATATTTATTTAAAAACCCAATTTGCCCTTATAGGTATTAATTAAAGAAATTTAATTAATTAATGTCAAAGCTTTCATTTTTTATATATATGAGAAAAGGTAATATCAAATTTCAGCAACAGCCACTTAAATTAAAAATTAGTTTCTTTAATAGACAATATAATCTAATTAACGTTTCTCAAAATTATAGACTAAGGACTCAAAAGTCTAAAGAGCCTAAGAGCATCCCCGCCCCAAAATGTTCACCCACCCATAGGTGGGTGAACTTAAACTGCCCCCCACGTAGGCGGGGGCGATGTAAGTTCACCCACTAGTGGGTGGGTAAACGGGACTACCCCTAGCCCTCCGACTCTATTTTACAGTATCAATATTCTAAAATACAATAAAATAACTTCTATTTTAAAAAACTTCTCCAAACCACGAACTCTATATATTCTCTATAACTAATTTTTTCTATTTTTCTTTTATCTCCAACCGTTAATATATTATAAAAAATAAATAATTACGCATCATATGAATTATTTCGAAATAACACTAGATTAAAACGAAGAAACCAACACAAAAGATTAAAAACTTTAAAAAAAATGTGAAGTAACCAAACACACGTGAAATAATTAAAAAAAGATTAAAGTAAACAAACACGTAAAATTGTTTTAAAAAAAAAAAGAAGAAGAAGGTTAACAATCCAAACACACGTGAAATGTTAAAAAAAAAAGAAAAAGAAACATGAAAAATGAAAAATGTGAAGAAATGAAGAAACAACGTGAAATGTATTAGGGAAAAAAAGATAAAGCTTTCAATGGCGTTTCTGTAAATAAATGGAAATGCCAATTATAGCAGTTGGTTTGCAGGCACTATAATGGTGCGCCAAATAAGCGCCTTTAAAATACCCTGTGCTGGGTGGCGCACTTGTGCTTGGAGCACGGTTGAAGATGCTCTAAGAGGTGATTAGCTGAGAAAGATAAAGAGAGTTATTCATGTGATATCTCCAATTAGGCGTTAAAACCATAAAATATAATAATTGGGCCATACCAGAATGATTCTGGACATACTAATTGGGCCGATCTTCAATTATGGAGCAGCCGAATGGGCTCCGAGTTCAATAACTCGATGTTCAGCTCAAATAAATGGCCCTCTTAATATCGTTCTAGTAAGACCCATGTAAAATGAGCGGCCTACATAATGAGCCCATAAATTAAAAATTGAGCCTTGAAGCAGAACATCATTCTAATGTAAAATTCATCACCCGCCAGATGTACACTTGACGGGGTGATAATTGAACAATTCACATGTGAGTTATTTAAAGTGGATTGTCCCACATGAACGGTTCAATTATCACCCACCAACCGCTAACTGTACGTCTTGAGGGATAATCTTTCTAGACGTCAGACTGTGATCAAAATAATTGGGCTAGATTATTGGACTATCGTAATTTGGGTCATGTATATAGAGCCAATCAGTCTATAATTTTTATTGGGCCACTCATTAGAAAAATGGGCCAAGAAATCCAAATCCATTCTTACTTGGCAGTAGCCTGTGGCGCGCTATGATTTAAATGTGCTGTGACCTTGACCCATTAAACTTTTATTGGGATTGTTCTGTCGCACATTAATATAATTTTCAACATGTTATGTTTCATTGGGCCTTTCCACGGCCCATTACTCTTTCAATCGGCTGAAACCTTTACCCGTTTTATACTGAGTGAACTTTTATAAAGATATACTCCGTGGCCTACTAAATGGGCTACACCCTGTGCCCACTACGTTTAATAGGCCATAGGTTTTGACCCATTAACCTTTTATTGGGCTTTAGATAGAGTCCCATTACAACTGATCGTGGTGAATTAGGCCTCGTACTCCTTTATATACTCCTGAAATGGGCATGCATCACAAGAACTCGGTTGCATTACTCGGCCGATGATAGAAAAATTGGGCCCAATAGTTGTATGTTGGGACGGACGAGTACCAAAAAGTTTTCACTATTTAAATCAAATTGTATTTTCAATTTAGTTTTCAAGATTTTACAATTTAAAAAAAAAGAAGGAAACTTTTTACAATTTAAAAAAGAAAAAAAAGTTCCAAAAGCCCCTTTCCAAACCTTTCCGGATTCTATAACAAAACCTCTCACCTTATATAAGGTGTATAGATACACATCACGTATATTTAAAATACACGTAACGTACATCCACTCACCACACATGATGGGAAATTTTGTTATAAGATGTCCGAAATTTTTTTTTCTAACTTTTAAAGACAGAATAAAATTCCAAACTCAGTTGTAACAACCACCCCATAAAATTCCGAACTCAATTGTAACTACAGCCCCATTATCTTTTCATACTGATTTCTCTCATTCTTATTCTTATGTTAACCAATATAGTTTTTGCAAAACTGCATATATATTATACAGCTCATGCATTAACTATAACATGTGCACTATATAGGACAATGAAAAAGGAAAAAGTAACTTCTGAAAACAAATTAAAGTTAGCCAAGATATATAGATAAATATGTAAATACATGACTGATTTACTTAAACTTTCATGTCATAAAATGAATCTGAGGCGAGTAATTCAAGTTTATAAAGATTTTCGTAAAATTGCACACTGTTTTATCCTTCGAAAAATCCAAATAGTTCCCAAATACAATAATTCGAATGCTCCATCAGTTTACTTTTGACCTTGTACGATCTTTGCCCTAGTGATTTACTACAATATATCCCAAATTCCTGATTACCACAAACAAGAGGCCACTTCTTACCCAGTAAACTATTTATCTGCACAAACATCTAAATTATAGAGGTCATAATAATCAGAGTGGAAGCACTGCGATATCATTGTCAACATAAACACCATGTATAGAAAAGGGAACAGAAACAATCAGGGAAAAGAATTTCTCCCATAAAGGAGAGGAAAGTCCAAAAACAACGCAACTACAAAATGTAGAGCAGCATATATTTCTATAATATCACTGGAATTTAAATCCTATATCCATTGTCCGGCCAAGAAAGTGCAACAAGAGGAAAGTCCGCAAATGGAATCTCTAAGACAGACCATACCAGTAATAGTCCGATTTTCTTAGATCTGCCTCAACCACATCACGGCAATCATCCATCCCTTGTCCAAAAATTTAGCTACCTCCAGATTTAAGTGTATTACTCAACCTATTTAACAGGAGATGAAGTAAGAAGAGAGCAATATGACGATGAATTTTACTACTGTGTTGCAACCATATTTCATTTATTATGAACTTCTACCGTTACACACTCTTGCATCAAAATGAGATGGATAATGAGCCTATAGAAAAGTTACAAGAGACTTCTCATACGTGAGCAGATTGGTAACTACAAGAAAACTGTCCATTTTACTGCAGTAACATCATGCGATTTCCGTCAGTCATATCAAAGCATGTATTCTGTTTGTCATTTCTCATTTACATTCTTTACTTCTTGTACTCAGTTTTTCAAGTAATCAAAAACGTGGATAGCGGATATCACGGTGTAAGGTAATTACACTGAATAAGTCCAATTAACATTAGAATTTAGAATTCAAGAAAGTACGAAGAAGAAATAGACAGTATAGAATGTGGTAATATCCATGGCATCAATTAGCTGAGCTTACCAGTCCAAGCCCTCAAAAAGGCCTTCCCCTTTTAAGGCAGAAGTTTTAAAAATAGCCCATTGGCGGTTTTTAATCTTGTGCAGCTCTAAGGCCTCAGTTACTGCAGCATCATCAAGTGCGCCAGGAAGATCCTGCAAGTTAGGCAGCAAAAAAAATGTGTCGGCACATGTTTGTGTCATTAAATTCATTCATTAGACATGATGATGGACCCAGAACTGGGAGCTTTTGGAAGGGTGTAGTTCAGTTGGTTTTAACAGTTCTAAAAATCAGAGAGATTTTGAATATAGTATTTTGCCATTTTGGGATAATTTAAAACAAGCTAATTTCAACCCTTTCCGAAGCAGGAGTAACAGGGTAATTACACAGACCTGCTTGTTTGCGAATATGAGGACAACGGCACCCTTCAACTCTTCCTCCTGCAGGACATTGTATATCAGGCTACTTTTAAGAGTTGAGAGTAACATGGGCAAGTCTGTACAAAAAGCTCACAATGGTAACACTATACCAGCAATTTTTTTACGTTTTGCATTAATCAAAGTGGTAAAAATCTACAGATTTTCTTTCATTAAAAAGCATTTGTTAGTGAAGCATATTAATTCTAGAAGTCTGGGGAGACTTCTTCAATTTTCTGTCTTATCAAAAGTAGGCAACCTCTCCATAGTAACAAAAATTATTGGGTGAATATTTTCTTTATCTTGATTGAAAAATGTAAATGTCTAAGTGGTATATGCAGGGTTGTTGCTCCTTTAAACTGTTTAATGAAATCAGGAACGAAACTGACTTCCTTAACTATGTCCTAATTTCTGATCTTCATTTTTCCATTCTCTTAATCAGATTTGATGAGCATAAGATAAATATGCACAATATGCTCCATTATACTTAATTATTGCCATGGGAATGGCCAGCATGCTTGCCAAAACACACAAAAAACCCCGATGCCAAACATCTTTCCAATGAAGCATTAGTAAAGACATAACAAATAAAGTAGCTGAACCTCCAATATTGCGTGAAACTCCTCTTTTGCAACCACCAGCCGATCAGTATCACTTGAATCAACAACATAAATTATGGCTTGAGTATTGGGAAAGTAGCACCTCCAGTATGGCCTAGTCAGCAAAATGATTAGTTTGTGAACTGTTGACTGGATATGGGAATAGCAAAATGCGAGAGGGGGAAAAATAAGGAGAAATGTTGGTCACTTACGAAGAAGTGAAAATTGAAAATTTTCAACTTTTGTCTACAGATTGTGTAGTAAATTTGGACATTGCTAAAAGAAGAATGAGATGACCATAAAATCCAAGACAAATAAGTATCTTTTCTTTCCTGGGGTGATGTTGAATAATGGTAAACAAAAGCCAAGAGAAATATGATCCAGATGTACTGTGACAATTGACATGCACCACCCCGTACTCTTAACAAATGACATAACTGGCTCAATCAACCTCATTAATGACAGCAGAACTTTTTGTAGACTGCACGTTCCGCTGCACCTTCAATGTGCCTATTTTGCTTTATGAAAAGTTCCAGTTTCCAAATATCACTACTAATGTCTGAGGAATCTTAGTGTTAGAAGTCTCTAATTCATCCCTGCAGCTTTTATTATATATTTTATCTCTTTAAGAAAACCGGGTATGAGAACATTTAACAGGACATAATTTATATATTTTATAGATGATACAGGAAAGCAAGCTTTAAGATAATAAATAGCAAGTGAAACATGCAAATTGAGGGTCCACAGTCTTCGACTTTGCCATTTTCTCATTTACACTTGAGTTTTGCTATGTTATTGTCATATATTGGTTTCTAGGTTACAGAGGAGAACCAGAATAAATAAGGTCATATCTCGAAGCTGATTTCTTAATCTTGAGTAAGTACATCAGTAAACTGGGTCATCATCCCTGATTTCTTTATCTTAAGTACATCAGTATACTGGGTCATAATCCATATGGATTGCAACTCTAGAAATTCTTTTCTCCCTATTACAATCATTAAGTGAAGAGAAAGAATAGATGACCCAGATTAAAATAGTCCCAGATAAAGTTGACATCACACATTGAATAGCTGAGGAAAAATAAAATAGAGTTGCCAAGACTTGGAAGGACCAACCGACCAAGTTCTGATTTAGGATTTCTACATTGTGAAAATATATAATCTATATCCGTTACATAATCAGAGATTTAATATCATATAATAGCCTAGAACCTGAGCAAATCAAAGAAAAGGGGGTCCCAGGCCAGACAGAAAAAGAAATCAAGATTCTAAAGTAAGCAGACAAAGACTCTCAAGGAAAATTATTTGGCCAACTATAAGTAATTTCTCTATCATTAACAATGATTTTTTGCCAAAAAAAGAAAAATTATAGAAAAATAAAATGCGCGAGCAATCATCACTTGGCCCGTGTATGCTGTTAGCATTTTGCTAAGATACTAAATTTATAAAATAAGTTCCACCAGGCAAATAAATATTTGACAGAAGCAAAGTGCAGAATGCCATTTACCTAATACTTGTCTGCCCACCTGCAATAAGCAAAGAAAAAATACAGATTAGATGAACACTTCAGTATAAGTTCTATTTTACCTCAACAAAAGGATTAGCATGACTAATGGAAGTATAATACTAGGGAGGGGAAAAAAGTTGCGAAATAGCCACTAAAGGATAATCTCCAGAAACATGATATGAGCTGGTGACCAAGATGCTCGATAAAATGCAACCCCAAAAAAAAAAAAAAAATTGAAACTTATCAACGAATTTCATGGATAGCTAAGACTGGGAAAACTTGTCAATTCAAAAAAAAGGGGGAATTTCAAGATCAACTAAATGTACACATCTTTCAGGGGACAACAATTCATCTAAGATACTAAAAGAAAAATGACAAAATGTCAAAATAAGTTTCCGTTCATGGACAAATTTGCAAGTTGAAGATTCTTTAGGTGTTGGAAATCAAGATCAGCTTAGAGAATCATTAGCACCACTGGTGCCCTTCATATTGCAAACGAATTAGTGAACACAACTATGAGATGTTAAGTAAATAAAATAATAGATCATTGGTTGAATGGTGATAAGATACCTAGATCCCAAACTTGAAACTTTATGTTGTTATATTGCACTGTTTCCACATTAAATCCAATTGCTGCAGTCAAAGGCAAAGATAATTAATACAAAGAACACGTATCATAACCAAGGCATGGGGAAAAAAGAGTCCTTTTTCCTTTCAGCAAATAAATATTCCACTTTAAACCCAGCCATATCGCTCATAAATATCTAAAGTTAGCTATTTCAAGGGGGAAAAGTTTTCAATCTTATTGTTTCACTTTCATTAAATAATTTAGCAAGTCAACATTTTTCCACTCAAATCAATTCCATTCTCCCAGATTCTATTTCAGAAAAATATTAACCCCGTTGTAGTGAAATTTATATTACTATAAGGCAACAAGAAGAAAAGATGACTAACTGGGAATAGTGGAGACTACTTCACCCATCTGAAGCCGATCTGCAAAAATTAGGAAAATGAAAAAGGACATTATGATCGTCAATTCATAAGAAACCCTGAAGATATCAGAGAAATTATGTGGAAAACAGAAAATGTATACAAAGAATCGTGGTTTTTCCAGCATTGTCAAGCCCCAAAACTAGGATCCGAGCTTCCTTGTTCCCGAACAGCGAGGAAAACAACCGCGTAAAAACTATACCCATTTTGGCCCTCTCTTCCTTCCAATTTACAAATCAACGCAAAATATGGATCGGATCTAAGCAAATAGCAGTACCCTCTTAATCCTTCCTGTGTGTTCCCGAAACCAAAAGAAAAAAAAATGTAATTACGTCAGGATCAAATAAAATTAAAGCGTACTCGCAATATTGTGCTTATATTACCGGACAAAAAGGGGAGGGTCTGCTACAGAGGAAAGGATTATTTGAGGGTTGATTTGAGAATTTGAGAACTAATGGCGTATGTAGTTTGTGTATTTTCACGAAAATTGGAAGATTGATTAAAACGGACGAGAGCAATTGCTCTCCATCGTAGAATTTCGCAAGATTCTGCGAAGGAAGAACATTGTACAGAGGGCAGTGACATCTTAACTGGAAGAAGACCAAAAAGAATGGGCCGCTCGGTTCTCAGTAGAGCGTATCGAGTGACCGATCTGCAACATAAATGGACCTCTATAAGCTCTTTAACCCACTATTCCCATTTCATTTAGAGGTTATTCCTATTTCATTTAGGGGTGATGTGATATATCATGTGTCAGTTTTATTAAAATCTTAGTATATTATTTTTTCAAATAGCACAACTTCTAATTAAACTAGATATTGGTCTTTAATTTAAATAAATAGCACTCTTAACCTTCAAAATTGGTTTTCATGGCGGCCAAAAGACCCACATCCTCCCTATTCTTACGTGGACCTCCTAAGCAGTAGTTAGGGGTGGGCAAAAAAACTGAAAATCTGGTAAACCAGACTAACCCAACGCCCGTTCGAGTTGGTTTGGGTCGGTTTTTTACGCTTGTGGGTTGGGTTGCTGGGTTTAGCCGGCCAAACTAAACTGGTTCAGTTCGGTTGTCAAGTTTGGCCGGCCAAACCAGTCAAACCTGGTCAAAACCAAACCGGACCGACCTAGTTCGGTTTAACCCATTTGGAAGCTTTTTTTTTTTTTAAATTTTTTCCTTTTAGAGACGCGTTTTGGTCCGACAATTCAATTATTCAAAAGACCACCTTCTTCATTCTTCAATTTATAACAAAAATCAAAGACACATTTTGGCTTGGCACACGTAAATCAAAGACACAAAAATCAAAAGACTACATTCTTCATTCTTCAATTCAATTATTCAAAACATCACATTCTTCATTCTTCAATTTCTAACCACGTCACGTGCTCCTTTGCTGCACCGCTGCTCCGTTGCTGCTGCAGTTGCTACTGCTGCTCTGTTGCTCTGTTGCTACGCCATTGTTGCTGCCGCTGCTTTGTTGGCTGCACTGCTGTTGCTGCTACTCCACCGTCAAGGGCTGTTGGTTGATTTCTCCCTTCTCACGCCGCCTCTACTACCAACAAAAATGGGCTAATATTCCCTTCTGACAGCCAATGTAATGAGAGAGAGGACCGAGAGAGAGAGAGACAAGAGAGAGACGTCAATGGGAGTATGGACTATGGCTGCTGCTTCAGACTTAACGTTAAGTCTAGGTTTTGCTTTCTTTTTGGGCCTTTTAGTTTAAATTTAGGCTTTTGTCACAACCCAAAAAAAAAGCCCAACCCGAAAACCGACCCATTTCTGGTTGGTTTCGGTTGAGTTGACCGGTTTGCAGTTTTGCAAACCGACTACTATCGGGTCGGTTTCGGGTTCTAGCCCAACCCAGCCTGACCGACCCGACACCCAGGCCTAGCACTAGTAGTAGCAGAGCGAGGCGCTAGTAGAGGGGTGGGCTCAAATGGTGAGACGTATAATACACACTGCTAAACCTTTTATATATGATTTTTTTTTCTTTTTTTTTTTCATTTTGGGGGTGCGTTGGCCCACCATGGCCCCCTTGCCTCCGCTAGTGCTCTTGCGAACATGAGGAACCTATTAAAAGAAGATGCCATCGGTGGAACCGGCGATGAAGGATGCGAGAAGAGTAAGTGTAGAAGAGAGAGTTATGTAGTCGGGTGAGATTATGCATATCATTACCAATGAAGATGTCGAATATATATATATATATATAGCCAATGAACTTTACAAGGTACTTTGTAGACGACCCATATTACCCTAAGCTTGTAAGGGTTTTGTGTGATAATTTGATCAGTTGAGCCAACTAGACTATCGCTGAACTAGAATTCCGTTGAGCAAGAATACCACTTAGATAACATGTTACCTTTGTAAAAGATATTAAGTTACTGTTAGCTTCAATTTGCTGGGAATTTGTTGGGAAATAATTAAAGTAATCGTCCAAGGGAAAAAGATTTACCATCGTGGCACTACGAGCAAGCCCGTACTTGCTGAGATATGGTAAAAAAAAAAAAGCACTACTCGGTCTATTTCATGCTCGTAATCTAATCATAACAAGCAATGATAGTATAAAGATTGATTTTGAAGCAGAATTATAATCAATCAATTGAATAGGGCCTGTCTAAAGATTTCGGAGCCTATGCAAAATTTAAATTGGGGCTCTCCATTTTTAGAAATTTTTAGATGGGGATTTACAAACAAAAGGGAATTTGAAATGGGTGCTTTAGATATTTGGGTCTAGAATTGATAGCCACTTCATCTTTGCACCTGTGAATATCAAAATAGCAAAAATACACTTGATTCTCTTAAAATACATGTGGGTAGATCTGATAATAAAATAAATTGGAGATTAAACAAAATAAAAAAATATAAATAATAACAGAAAAATCAATAGATTTGTCCAAATTTCCTAGGATATCACAAGTATATTTCAAAAGGGATAAGAGTCCTGCCCGTTGTGGATGACAAACCATGTATATATATAATTGATAATTGGAAATTCTGAGAAACAACAGAACCCGTTGATCCTCCAAGGCGAAAAAAGCTCTGGAAACAGAAGTCATGAAGCTTGATCTTCCACCACAACCTAAGAATTGGGGAGAGTTGAACCTCCCACTAAATGTTGCTTCTTGGACGGAGGATGACCTGAAAGATCCGAGAGAAAGCTATATGAGATGACAATTCTTCTCAATGCACAAAGGGAAATTGCTGATAAAATATTGGATGCTCAGTGGGGAAAATATGGGGTGAAGAAAAGTTAAACGAGATGCAGAAAGAGAAAGTCAAGTCATACTGAATATTACAATGGGACGTGGGACGTAAATCAGTACATCAAATCAACATATTAAAATAGTCAGTATAATAAATTGGTAGCAATCATTTATATCAAATCAACATATCAAAATATTCAATACCGTAGCCACGTGCTGTATAATTTTATATGTATTACTTACAGGGTATTACGTATCAAAATATTCAGTATCGTAGCCATGTTTCATTGAACTTTTGATAATGTATTACTTACAAATTATCATGATTTATTTGGGAAATTGATACATGTAAATTAATAGTGGTCATTGATTTTAAAATATTTAGTATTGCAATCACGTATCACACAACCTTTTTTTTTTGCAATCACATATCATACATCTTTTGATAATGCATCTAAATTCTGTTGGGGGGAAGAACTACAATGAAATCTAAATTCTAAATAAGCCATAGTAACTTTTTTTAATTAGCGGTCAACCATGTAACTTTTAACGGTCATATTAACATTTTTTAATTAGTTAATAAATTATTATTAATTATTGTTAATTAAAAAGTTAAAATAAACTAGTTAAATATCTTCCAGATACTTATGTTATATATTAGAAAAAATATATTATAATGATAGGGAAATAAAAAAAAAGACAATTTTCCAGTAAAAAAATGACATGAATAAATTTAAAATTCAATCACGAAAAATCCATGAGAATCATATCGAAATCTATTAAATTCATACAACTTTTGATCGTGCATCTAAATTCTTAGGGAGGGGGGATTACAATGACAACTAAATTCTAAATAAACAATATTAACCTTTTTTTAATTAACAGTTAAGCATACAACTTTTAGCGGTCATATTAACGTTTTTTTAATTAGTTAATAAAATATTATTAATTATTATTAATTAAAAACTTAAATAAACTAATTAAATACCTCTAATACTTATGGTATATATTAAAAAAAAATATTACAATAATAGGGAAATAAAAAATGACAATTTTCTAGTAAAAAAGGATAATGAGTAAATTTAAAATTTAATCACTACAAATAAATATATGAGAATCAGATCGAAATCTAGTAGATTACATCCATATTACGTAAAATATAAATAAAAGATTATATTAAGATATTATAAAATAATTAATAAATCTAATAATAAATATTTAACACCTAAAAATGTGGAGGGTAAATATGATAATAAACAGTATAAAAATACAAAAAAAAACTTACATACAAATGTGAAACATGACCCCAAAAAATAGTGCGGGATGTAATTTCCTCATTTGACATTTACGTTCAGAAAAATTACGACAGTATGCATTTAACCACACAAAGTGAGGCTGGGCCTTGAGCCCACCAAGTTCAATTTATATATTATTATTATTATTCACTAACCATTTTTGACACTTTTCAATTTCTATACACAAAAAACATATCCCATTTACTTTTTCCATTAAAAAGTCGCAAAAAAATTGTTGTGCATCCTTCCATACCTTATTGTTTAAAAAGTCACATTTTATGTAACTATTTCATTAAAAAGTCATATACAGATTAAAATCCTAAATTTTTATAAAAACTGCATGCATTATAACTTTTTATTTTAAAAAGTTGCATAAAAATCATTCGATATCCCTCCATAACTTATTTACAATCGGCTGTAAAGAGTCACGTTGTATGTAACTTTTGCATTGAAAAATCATATATAGATTTACATAAAGATAACGTGTAATGTAACTTTTTATTTTAAAATGACACATAAACTCATTAAAAAATCATTAATTAAACGTGATTTTTTATAATTAAATTAAATGTGACTTTTCAAAGTGACCTTATATAATAATATAGTGACATATATGACTTATTATATGTGGTTTTTTTTATGTGACCTTTAATCAAATAGTAACAACAAATGTGAGTTTTTATTTGTGACATTTGAATTAAATATATAATAACACAAATGTGACTTTTTGCATGTATTTTTTAATTAAATATGACTTATTCTATAAGTAACCTTTTAATTAAATAGTAACAACAAATGTAACTTTTTTAATTAAATGTGACTTTGTATATAATTGAACTTTCAACTGACTAGTAATATAAATGTGACTTTTGAAAATTATAAATAAATCAAAATAAACTAATGAAAAAGTTATACATAATAAATAAATAATAACTACAAGTTATACTTTTAATTAAATGTGATTTTTTCTATATATGATTTTTTAATCAAATAGTAACAAGAAACATAACTTTTTAAATTAAATGAGATTTTTATATGTGACCTTTTAATTAAATAACAACACAAATTATGACTTTTTATATGTGTTTAAATTAAAAATGTGATATATTCTATACATAACCTTTTAATTAAATAGTAACAATAAATGTGACTTTTTAAATTAAATGTGACTTTATATAATTGAACTTTCAACTAACTAGTAATATAAATGTGATTTTTGAAAATTATAAATAAATCAAAATAAACTACTAATAAATAAGTTATGAGAGAGAGAGACAATAAACCAAGAGATATGAAGGGACAGATTCCCTGTGATAATGATGGACCCAGCCTACCCTCCATTACCAAGATTTGAACGTAGATTTACGGTGATAAATGGAAATTAGCGTATCAATTAGTTCTACTCTCTGTTTTGGCTTATTTTTCAAACTTTGTTACTATTTGCAGTACTTAGCCTAATTTTCCCTTTTCATTAAACACGATTTTAACGGTTTAAACTTTGGATATTTAAATTTTATATTAAATAGGTGACTAAAATAAATAAACTTACAAGAATTGTAACCATTATTAAACAAAAAAAAAATGAAAATTTAAATTTGACCCTTTAAAAAAATTCAATCAAATATATAGATATAAGGATTTAAACCTTTGACCCATAGTAATGAAGACTACAACATATAACTTTACCACTAGGCTACTTAATACTTTATGATAAAATTGTATACACGTTATTTTAATTCTATGTTTTGAACATATATTTCAAAAAACTCAACTGTAAACTTTTCGACGCTTTCTAACTGAAGGCCCTAATCGACCACTTCGGTGGATTAGTATATTGGCCGCTCTACAATTGAAGAATATAACAAATGAAAGGCAACTAAAGTAGAGTGTTGAACAAAAATAGACTGACAATGTGTTTTTTTTATACTTATAAGGGAGAAAACTTCCTAATGGTCGGAAACAACCATGGTTATCATCATCCTATTACCGGTCCTGAGAAGGAAAATCTGAAGAAGTCGAATTACGTTGCAACTTACAGTCATGATTATATATATTTAAGCCGAATTAATATTCATCACAAGTTAAAGTGGTGTTAAATGCAGCTTCGACTTATAATATTGAAAAGGATTCGATAATTCACTGTTCGATTTTCCAAGTAACCAGTCCTGAAGGCTTCCCGTTGGTGTTCTGTCGATCATTATCCAGCAAGAAATAGTACGCAACGAGACCCCATTTCTACCAATAAACATTGTCATGATATAACTTTCTTACACATTCTATAATATTATCTTGTTTTAGGTTGGGGCATGTATTAACATCATTAACGTATAGAAAAGTTTTTCTCCTTTTTAATTTTAATTTCAGACCCCTGTTCGCCCCGTCCGAAGTTAACATGAAAGTTCAATGCCTTTCTAACAAAGGGATAATGATTTGGTACAACCAAACAAGTCAACCAGCCATTAATAGAAAGAAAAGATAAGAGATCAAATTCGAACCTTTTCAGCTCCAACAACTCGGCAATGATTTACAGGCATATTTTTTTTCCTGTTCTGCCAGACGTGTGTTTGTCCAATCTGATCATTGACTTGTCTTGCAATATTCCATCACAAATCAAGAAATATGGCATCCCAAACAGTACATAATCCATCTTTCTTCGAGCAAAGAGCAAAAAAGAATAGCAAAGAAAGCTGAAAACAGACCAGTAAAACCAACTTTATAGCATGTGAAAACATCAAGATTTTCATGTGACCAAGTGATGTCGACGTTGTATTAGTTGGTTAACCCGTCTTTGATAAGAAAAATGACATTAGATTAACTGAAAAACTAGTGGTTGTTAGAAGACAATAGCCCGGTGCTGGCCGAAAATCACAATTAATATGTTCACCAACTAGGCAGAAAGAAGCCCTCTCCCAAGTTCCTGCAAAATAAGAAAAACACATAACTCAATCTCCACCTCAGAACAGAAACTCTTCACTTTCCTGTCAAAAGCACCACATTCACAAGAATGGACGGTGAAAGCCAAACACAAAATTAATGTGAAGAATAAAAGTCGCCATGAAAAGGAGACGTGGACGGAGATAAGATGCGTATTTTATAACGAGTACAGGAAGTAGAAACATAATCATAGATGCTACACAACCATGCCGTTCTCAAAGAAGATAGGGAAGTACCAGCTCATTCGGACAATTGGAGAAGGTGCTTTTGCCAAGGTGAAATTGGCCTTAGATACAATGAATAATCAATATGTAGCAATCAAGATTATAGATAAGCAAATCTTTATTAAAAACAATCTCATGCACCAGGTAACTTTCCACATCCTTTCCCTAGTCAGTTCAAATAGTGCCTCTTTCTCTGTAACAAGAAATCCATCATTCAGGTTTTATGAGAAATTAGCTCAATGAAGCTTCTACATCACCCCAACATTGTCCGTATACAGAGGTATGCTGATCTCTTTCAGTCATCATACCATGACTGCTGAGTTTTTGTTGTCAAGTCTTGACCTTCAACCAGTAAAAATAACAGGTAATTGGAACAAAGGCCAAAATTTACGTTGTTATGGAATACATATCCGGCGGGCAGCTTTCTGACAAGATGGTAAGTTTTCACGTATATATGCTAGTCATTGTAGCCAAAACTGCTAAAGTGGAACCTCAAATTCTGATGTCAATTTTACTGTCTCACGGTCATATTGGAAGAAATTGAGGGAGAAGGATGCAAAAATATACTTTCAACAGCTAATCGATGCAGTAGATTACTGCCATAGTAAAGGACTGTACCACAGGGATCTAAAGGTATTGCAAGGTTCATACTTTCTCCTTGAAAAGATAAAAGAGTTATGAGAGTAAGTACGATGTTGCAAATTTTATTTGCAGCCACAAAACTTTCTTATAGACTTCAAAGGGAACCTGAAAGTGTCTGATTTTGGACTTAGCACGTTGAGGAAAGTATACTATATAAACTAGTATTTTTTCCCCATGAAAGTACGTGGTATTCTGCTAATTCATGAAATGTTATTGGCTATGCCCTATCCTGCTAATACATGAAATGGTATTGGCTTCACAGCCAGGAACGCTGCTATCAACTGCATGTGGTTCTCCAAGCTATGAAGCACCAGAGGTAACAAATTTTCCGTTCCAAGCTTTAACAATACAATAGCTAAAGCTTCTGAACTGTTCAAGTTTGCGAAATATTTATAAATTAAAAAATATATATTAATTTTGAGAAACTTTAAAAGAGAAATTTAAAGCTTAACCAAATAAGCTCCTTTATGATATCAGATTCTGTAAAGGTTATAAGATAACACAAGCAAGATAACAGAAAATCTAGGCCTTCAGGTAAATGAAACCAAAGTCCATATATTTGCTTCAGTAATACCTCACACATCAAAGCGATGACACAGCTGCTTTCCAATAAAGCCTATGAAGGAGCTGCTGCAGATATTTGGTCGTGCGGAGTAATTCTTTTTGAACTACTGGCTGGAGATTTGCCTTTCGACGAAAGTAATCTAACAAGCTTGTATAGGAAGGTACACCTGCATACAGACACGTACGGATTATATAACATATTCAAAATCCAGTCCAAGTTCAGATCAAACGTAGACTCTGTCTATTTGCAGATATATAGCGTAGGGTACAAATTCCCACAGTGGAAGAGACCAAAAGAAACTCATCTCCAAGATGCTAGAACCAAATCCAATTAAGGTAAACGTTTCATTATAACATATAACGTGAACTTTCAGAATCAAAGTATACAATAATTAGCTCTTTTGTTAAGCAGCGAGTGACCACAGCAGATATTTTAGAAGATTGGTGGCTTCAGACAGATTATAAGCTGGTGATGAAGAAAAAGTCTGATGAAAATATCAACATGGATGTTCAGGCAGTTTTTGATAAAATAAAGGTAACAGAACTGTAGGAAAAGCATACTAGATTTAATAGATTACATAAACAATTTCAGTTTAATTTCCAACAGGGGAATGAAGTAGAAATCAAGAATTCCCAACCCACATATTTTATAAATGCTTTCCAGCTGATAGCAACATCACAAGACCTAGATTTGTCAGGCTTATTTGAGCAACAGGCAAGTATACATTTTCATGAGGGAATTTCTTTTGATACTAAGTATTTAACAAGAATGCATAATCTTCTGAAAATCCTTGTTTGATACCAGGAGAGTGAAAGACAGAAAACAAAACTTGGATCCAAGCATACTGTCAGTGAAACAATACAGAAAATTGAAGCTGCTGCCAAGGATGTGAGCCTGTCGGTTGAAAAAATAAACACCACAAAGGTACATCAATATAAACTTTTAGGCACTTCAGTATTCATTTCTCAATTTTTGACAACTCGTAATGAAATTTCAGATGAGAATGCATCCAACAGACAAGATGAGTAGGTGTTCGAAATCAGGCGTGGACCTAGCAGCAGAGGTAAATTAAGTTTTATTGTGCCTATAATGCACAAAATCATATGTTTCATTCCTTAACATAATTTAACATAATAGTCTAATGATTTTAATTTTTGCAAATATCAGGTAACCGAGGTGGCACCAAAGCATTGTGCTGTACAAGTATCAAAATCTGCCGGACAGATGAAAATTTTCAAAGAGGCACACATGCTTCTTTCACCAAGTGTATACAGTTTTCTCATGTTCACATTTGCTTATCATGATATCCAAAACATGCTCACCAGTTCTGCAAGAGTCTATCAAGTATGCTGACAGAAGAATCACTTATCTCATACAAAGTCACCAAACTGTGAGAGCCCAAGATGTAAACAACAATGGCATATAAATCAAAGAATTCAGGAACTAGAGAGATAAATTTTAGATAAGGAATAAAGCAGTAAGACTTTAGTTTCTATATAATTTGTGATGTTTTGAGGATGACATAGATGTTCAGAAGGGTTCATGCTTACATGTAGTCTCAATACTTTATTCAAGAAGTTTTTTCTAGCCTTGGTAATTTTTGCTTTCCACTTCCAAAAGATTTCAATGGACCTGCTGAAACTAGATGGCTAAAAAGAAATTGCGACTGTCTTAGCCTTGTTACTTTCTATTTCCATTTCAAAATAGAAACTGGTCAAACCAATCACATATACATATTTCATAGGATCCATATATACTACAAGATTTTCCACCTCTCATTTCCACTCGTTCTATTTATATTTTGAAATAGAAATAGAAGGTTAACATGGGCTTTGCCTCTTGTCCATTTCTTTAGCTATGTATTCAGGTAAAATGCATGCAAAACATGAATTCTCAGAATCAGATTATTACATGGACTAGCCTACGGCAATACCCATGCCTACCCTCCGAAGTAAAAAGAAAGGATAACAATAATGACTGTTAAGATCTTTAATTCAAGAATGGAATATATTACATTCTCCTCAAATATCTGTGTCATGTACTACACTTGAAGTTAGACCTCTGAGTTATTTGAAGTAACAAAAGGAGCAAAAAAAAAAATAAAAAAAAAAAATAAATAAATAAATGATCTCACTGCAAAGGTGAACTTCACCATCAGTTTATATATAGCTTTCAAAAAATGCAATGCCAGGAAGAAAGCAAAAGATTGAAACAACAATAGCAACATTAATAATTGAATTTGCGACAATGTACATAGGAAGTAAAACATTTCCAAACCATTCAGAGATGGCTAAAGCAGGAAATTATCTATCATATGCTGAACCACATCTGCACCATCAGAATTTAACCAGTAGGTTTTAACCTGGATCATAATAATTTTAAAAGTAAAGATCAGCCGAAAATGGAACAGAGAAAGTAGCAAAGCGTAATATGAATTTAATTCATTGATAAGGCAATTTAATTCATTGATAAGGCTGAGCCACTCTAAGATCAAAATAAACTTTGCATTCTGTCTGCAACTAATTAACTGTCACATATTAAAAAAAAAAAATTGCAAAAAGCTCTGAAATGACGAGAAAAAGGCGACTTTTAAGTGGCTTCAAGTAGGTAAATGGTAACTTAAAAACATGACATCAAAAAAGGAAAAGGAGCAAATTATTACCATATGATTAACAACGATGGACTAAAATCAGCACAAAGCAATTAGCCTCTCTATGATTTTGTAAAGATAAGCTAAATGGTAAGAAAAGTTCAAAGTTTGCTAATAAGTCCAAAGTTAAAGCCACTATATCTGTAAGTGAATCTGAACACATCCTAAATACCACCAAGCCCCATTTATAAAAGGATATTTCCCTTCTCCAATTCTGCTCTACAAGTTGATTTCACCCCGTCAGGAATACCATTTCATGATTCGATACCTCTCAACCGGTAGAATTCACATACATCATATTACATGGTGAGAAATTTGCATCAAGATGACCTAAAGACCTAACAACCACAACACACAACCCCCCCCCCCGGACTACATAACTGGTATGCTCATTTTGCCTCAACATGCTATACAGGTCTGACAACTATACCTTGCCTGATTTAATAATCATATGCTCAACTGGAATTTTCTAAGTTTTCCTTTCAATTTTATATTGACATGCAACTCATGCTTTATTACTTTGAACCATGGAAGGAACAAACAAAAGAAATAAATAAGCAATTATGAACATATAAGAGTGAAGAAAAAAAGTGTATTCATACAAATTTCTACAATTTGTCAAACTGGAAGAGATTTTGCAAGAGATTCATGATTGACACACTGCAATGCAGAAGAGGAAAATGTTAAAGCAAAGATCTCAAGGAAGCCTAATGTCTGGTTATGGAGAATAAGACCTTTGACTTTTTTCCTCTAAGGAATTCTTTTGAGGGTTGACTATAGTTAGTGGCCTATTCAACTAAAATTTCAATAATTCAACGAAGTAAGTATCACCCTACTCTACACTGACATCATTTTTGAAAAATTGAAATATCTATGAATGAAGTGCCTAGAAAATATAGTAATCAAAATCTTGGATATTGTAGATTTCTATCCAGCGGAGGTCATAACTATTAGAAGCTTGCCAGATCGGAAGAGAGCAACATATCTTTGTCTGCTCTTCTGAAAGCTAACATCAACTCGTTCCCAAGCCACTTGATTAAGGCCTCTAATCATCTCCTCTACATATTTTTGGGCTCTTCCGATCTTCAAACCCAAAAGGAGAAAGAAGATCTCAGTTTGTAAAATATAATGGAAAATGTTATCTTTAGGATCCAGAAACCTTCTAAGTTAATTACTTGTGTTCCAACAGCAGATGACACTTTGCTCCCAACATCTTCGGAATTTCTTTTTTCAATGTTTACAATATGAGGATACTTTGTATCACTGAAAAGAAGATTTGCCTGTGGAAAAAAGAGAAGAATAATCCCATGAATTTTTCCTCATAAATAATGTATGACGGGATTAGTTCCTACAATCATATATCAAGTTACGAAGAGACTAATCAACCTTAGGAAGTTCATCTGGACGGCGGATCGATGAAGTTCTCCATCCAACTACATCTTAGATTGTATTAGTAAAGGTAAACAGAAATTAAATAATGCAATGAAGTAAATGCATTCATACTGCTACAATAAGTATTGAAATCTGTAAAGGATACGATCATAGTTTGCATTGGCATATGCCACACGTCGCTTAAAAGAACGTAAAGCTGACCTACACATGTGCCAAATAATGCCGTTACCATAAAATTCTAATAACATAGTACTTTTTTTTTTCTTTTTTTTTTTAAAACATCAAGATGTCGAATCGGGAAAAAAGTTCTGTACTGACATGAAATGAAGGTCATCCCCATCATTGACCATTCGAAGTAGGAGTGGAGGTTGCCCATTATCATTGTCAGTAAGGAATAGATGCTTTCCAGATCTTCCGGCAATCCAGTGTGCAGTTTGTGATGCGCTCTTCTCCAAAAAAGGAAGACCACAAAGGAGTGGAAGCTGAGGAAGAGAGAGCAGTGATAGATGAATTAAGACAAGAATCAATATGATTAAATGCATCATTCACACTATAAACAATGAACCTTCAAGTTCCTACAGTAAGATACCAACACTGGACACCAAAAGAAAGAATCTACGAGATATTCAGATGCCGATATGAATCATAATAAAAATAATAATGGAAGCTTTATGATGGAAGTTATCCAACTAGTAACGATACTATAGAAAATGAATCTTGGTTATTAAATTAGGGGCGGGGCCGGGGGGTACTAGATATCTATATGAAAGCAGAAAAGCAGCACATAGAGACCTAAACAGTATTAACAAATGTGAAATAGAGTTTGTACATAATAACATGAAATATTAAAGGATCACCTGTTTATGGCCTCTTGAACCCAAATGTGGTGTGGCAAAAGTTATGAAGTTCATTGGTTCCAGTCCAGCAATAGCCGCTCCACAAAACTGGTCAAGGTGCTGTGCAGCAACATCTGCCGCCTCTTTTAAGTGGTTTCCAGGATCACTTGCAGATGCTGTTTTCCTAGAACATTCATATAGCCTCCCAATTGCATACCTTGCAACGAGGCCACCCAAGGAGTGAGCAACAAATGAAATTTTGTGGACCCCAGGCCAACGTCTGACCACTTCATTGACCTGCATCATGCAGTTACAAATCATCTCAACAATTAAAAAGCTTAAATCTTGAGCAAACTAGTGAAAAATAGTATATCTAAGAGAGATGTCAGGAAAAACCACTCTATTACCACAATACCTCTTCAGCTAGCCTCTCACCCATCAGATCAACACCATCAAAAGTCAATCTTGAAGGATTGCACTCGCTACCTGCCATCAAATATATGCCAACAAAAACATTGTGATGCTAATAAGAAACTTAAGCAAAGAGTTAAGTACCAGTGTAATTAAATCTGAAAAATAAATTTTCATCCTTTTATAAATTGGTTTTTAAGTACAAGCAAAGGGATACTGGAACAAACTTTAAATGTTGAAAAGCAACATACGTTGTAAAAACAGGAAGTCAGAAAAACATCAGACAGAAAGAAAGAGAAATGTACAAGTGACGAGGGCATTTCAATACTTAATGGTCAATTATAAATTGATGATATTTCACTGCAGCCATTCATGAGTGTCCGCTACAACAAGATCATGGGTGGAACCTGTCAGCATCCTACTCTGCATCTGAAAGTTATTAATTTATTTACCCTTTTCCTCCGAAATATTCTTCCTTATTTGTCTTCTGATACTTAGAAGCAGTCAATAGAAATGCTAAATGCACATTACGCTCCGTCATGTTGTCTTCTTATACTTTGAAGCAGTCAATAGAAATGCTAAATGCACATTAAGCTCCGTCATGTCTTCTGACTGACTAGATAGGAGACCAAAACAAAGGGTGTACTTACGGTGAACAATAACTTTATCAGGAAGCTGCTTCACAAACTGGTCGGCAGCGTATCTCCAATCTGCAGCACTGAATATGTGGATAAAATGAGTTAAAAAGTTGATATAATTTGAGTAGCAGAAGAACAAGGTTAGACGACCCATAACCCACTCAGGTGATGTAGCATGGGCAACCGGTGATGTTAGCTTCCATGTAAACAGTGCCTAGCTAAAATCATTTGGATTATAAGAATAAACCTCAAGATCCCTGGATAAAGTCAAAGTTGGTGCCTTTTGATCATAACAATGCCGTTTCAATCAAATCATACAGGAAACAGTAATTGCAAAACATAATACCCTCCTTCATACATTAGTTTTTAAATTTAAATTCACTCAATATTTCGACTTGTTTCAAGTTAGGTTTGAAGAAATAGAATAGATTATTCAACAGGCGAGAAAGAAGAGGAGAAAACATTGGCGGGCCAGAGGAAGTCTGCTACACCATTTCTTGACAAAATATCAGATACCGCACAATTATGAATCCCCATCCCCAATTGGTCATTTGTTTGATCTTAATGACAACAGGAAAGATAAAAGCAATGCTTCACGAACTATAAATTGCGATAAATGTAGAAAGTTCACTAGAATCACTTCAAAACACACACCAACTAATTACCTGCCAATGATCCCATTTACCAGGATGACAAGATGATCTGGCTGCCTCTTGGACCCGGCGGCAGTGGAAGCGGCGTCAAAAACGTCAACACCGCCATTAACAGACTCTAGTTGCACCTTCTTATCCTTGTTCTTATTGTGCCCTAAGCACCCTCTACTCAATTCTCTTATCAAATCCATTCTCCCACTCTCATCCACCCGCATCAACCTACAACCCGCTCTCTTTCTCGGTTCTGGAGTAAATCTTGAACTGAAATTCACCACTGTACAAGCAGTTCTTGGAATTGATGAGATGGGTTCTGGGTTTGGAGTAGAAAGTTGGAAAGGGATTTCTGTAATGGCAACCATACAGAATGTCAAGAGAATCATAAAAAAGTTAAGAGAGAGAGAGAGAGAGAGAGAGAGAGAGAGAGAGAGGGAGGGAATAATTGAAGTAAAAGATTTTTATGGGGTTTAAACTGTTCCAGATTGAGTTGTAAAAAACCCAAAGGTTCGGATTTTATACTGTAATTTGGAAGGTTTCTTTATTTGGTTGAACATGGAAACAGGATTTCGACAAAATCTTGGCAGTTGAATGTTAGAAATATTGGCGCTTTATTTATACGAAAACAGTTCCTTACGGATCCGAAAGCAATTAAAATGTGTTAAATTGAAATTTGGCACGTGATTTTGAGCTTTATTGGACTATATGTTTCTTCGAAACTTGACTCTCACCCGTATGGGTAGACTTTGAGCGCATACAATGCAATCTCAAAAGAACTTAGCGGAAGTTAATGAATGCAGAAAACTTGTGACCATGATTAGATATGGTAACTATCTCTTTGTAAGAGGCCAGTATTGTTCCTCATTGGTCCCATTCTTGGCCCACGCTCACAGGCGACCTGATGACCTAGTACAAATGGGCCCTGCGGTAGGTCGGTCAGGTCAACCTCATTAGGTCATTAGCACATGGGCCTTATGATATACCTAAACCGACTCCCCATCACCCGTTGGAGGACAACTTGCATGTATTATCTCTTAATGCTGATGGTATAACAATATTAAATGTAAAGTTAGTCAATGTTCCTTGCATGACATCATTTAGCTAGTAATTAGTCAATAAGGTTAGCACTTAACTCTAGCTAATTATACTTGCCAAGCCTCTCATTGGTAAGACATTAAATACTTGTAATCATTATATACAAAATCTAATGCTATAAATCGAAGGGGATGCACAAAGAACATTAATTCCCCCCACTTACAACAATATTTATCTTCTTTACATTTACTCCTCTCATTAGTCCTTTCCATAAATTCACCAAACTCTCCAACGTCTTCGCGTTTGTTACTTGAATCATTTTGAATACAAGTTTTCTGCACAAACAATTTTTTTTGTTGGGTCAAGGTTAAATTATGACATTAACAAATTGGTGCCGTGACGCCGTCCGTGGAAACTTACAAAAAAAAAAAAAAAGAATCTAGCTGAAAAGTGCCTTTGAATTGAAGATGAGGCAAAGACATTCTCAAAACCAAAGAACAAGGACTTTTAATGTCAAAATCCCCGCTGGATTAGGAAGAAGGCAGAGGGGCACAGCCGAAGCAGGACCTTCATGTCGTACTCCTGAATCCGAAACCGAAGCTTTAAGGAGGCAAGTAGAAGCTCTTGCCCAAGAAGTTAGGCGGTTGCAAGAGCAACAAAACCCGCCACCCCATCCACGCTATATGAGTGAATCCTCACAGGACTCCTCCTCTTTGCTAGCTGAATATCTCAAGAGGTTGCCATTACAAGCTAATCCTCCGAGGGAACACGTGAAAAGGAGACTAAGCTTCACTCCTTCAATGACTCAAGGATCAGAAAAACCTACTCCAAGGAGGTTTTCATAGGCAGATTCACCTGAGCCTCTGCGCCAAAGAGAAAGGTGACAGCAGAGGAGAAGCCCATCACCCGCTCCGGATTATAGCTACGCCTCGAGCTATCCTATGGAGCAGTAGAGTGGTCAACATTGATTAGCATCCAATAATGAATAGGATAAATTTCACGAACCAACGCTTGAGTAAATTTCACTAATTGATTAGCATCCAATAATGTGTAAACTGAAGTCTATGACAATTTTCTTCTGTAACTAATTTTATCAAATTTGATCTAATTGAGTTTGGTAGGAATATAGGGACTAAACAAGTGAAAAATTATGAACTAATTACTTGTTTGCTGTTATTTTATTCTTATACTTATTGTTTTTGCTCTGGATTTAGCTTTTCTGATTTAGCTAATAGGACTTTGTAGTATATACATGCTTTTATGAGTTTTCGCCTATGTCTTGTGCACCGACTTTGTTTGCTAATTAATAATTAACTTTTGCAAAAGACCTTTTTATTGATTATGCAAGAATATCAGGTAACTTCTGGAACCTCTTTGATTATGATGTCCTCTTCCCCATTTGTTAATATTTTTTCATATTTTGGGCAAAGACATAAGAAATGTCCAAGTCCCTCTTAGCATTCTATTTTCTAATTTGAAGTAGAAATAGAATGAGATTGCTCTAGAATTATTCCAGTTTACTTTATTTTTGTGTTGGCAGAGGAAACAGGAGAGGTAGCAGAAGAGGTTCTTGATGGTGAAATTATTCCTCTGAGAATAGGATCCATCCTTTAAAACATGTGCCGATGAATGCTACACTTGATGTTGAAGACTTTTGTGTCTAGAAAAAGAGTTTTCCATAATCCTGCACTATTAAATTATTAATAGAAGTGCCAACTCAATTGTATCTGGTTACCATTCACTTCTCTAAGGGACTTGGAAAGTTTCAATATATGGATTTACCTTTGTCTTGTAAACCATAGAATCTAAGGTCATTGTTTCTTGCACGAGTGCATTTTGAGCAATGATGGAGGCTAACCCATGCCATGTCGTCTTTGCGAATTTGAATTAACTCGTGTGAAGTTTTTGTTGCTTCAATTCAATTAACTCATGCAGATTTGAATTTAACTGTAGTTCCATTTACTTCTATATTTTTATTTTGCATTTCAACTTGTTGACAAGTTTTAATTCAATGACATCCATTAATAAAGTTTAAAAACAATCCATGCATGGTTCCATCAAAAAACAAAAACAATCCATGGTAATCATAGATACGGCACGTGTCTTGCACAGTTGCATGTGGCATCACTAGTAAAGGTTAAAGAGCTTTTGTGAAATTTACCAAATGGATATTTTCAATCAAATAGATGAGGTAGGATTTACGGCCAAATACCCGTCAAATTATCAAAAGGGCATAGAAAATTTTTACCACGACACATCAGAGGATTGTTGGACTTGTATATTCACCACACCGCTCTTCCGATCTCGATTCAAAATGCTAACTCTTAAACTATATATACAGTCTCGATCTCCCGCCATGCGTTTGCCGGAATTATCTTGTCAGACATACACGCAAGGGATGATCATAGGACAATCTGTCTGGCTGGATTATCTCGTCATACATATAGTGGGAGATCATTTTTATTTATATATAACAATTGCTTAATTGATATGAAAACTTCTGGAATCATTCATTGAATTCTATAGTTCCTTTTTTTTTTTTTCCATTGACTGCATAGTCGGGTTCCCTATGAAGCCCACAGCCATGTCTTTCATTTGAAAAACAGAATAGTTGATTAATATATTATACTACTATATAAATTTGCTTAAGCCAATTATTTATTTTGACCTTCAAAAGATGTGGCAATCATTATCGAACATGTGTGCCACCTGAGCTCATTGTTGACCTTCCCAATTCAACGACCCTATGGCTATGGTCCCTTATAAATATTAGGATTATACAAAACTACAGTGACTTTCCAAATGAAGCATTGTTATGTTTTCATCATCATTTGTTTCCTCCTCCAAATTTCAACCAACATTGCAATCACAACACAAAGTGATGTGAAACAATTTTTGACTGCTCAAAATGTTGCACGGTCCTCCTTACGGCTGCCGCCGTTGGTGTGGGACGTGAAATTAGCCCGCTACGCAGAATGGTATGCAAGCATAAGGCGTCGGGATTGTGCTTTGGAGCACTCCAATGGACCTTATGGTGAGAATATATTTTGGGGCAGCGGGAATGGGTGGACACCGGCTCAAGCTGCTGCAGCGTGGGTATCTGAAAGACGTAGCTACAACTATTGGTCGAATTCTTGTGCCTATGGACAAGAATGCGGGCATTATACACAAATTATTTGGAGGAATACTAGAAGAATTGGATGTGCTAGAGTGATATGTTGTGGTGGAAAGGGTGTTTTTATGACTTGTAACTATGATCCTCCTGGAAACTACATTGGAGAGAAGCCTTATTAAAGAATCCTTGTGATCGAATCATTTTTGACAGAGAGAACAAAATAAGTTTGGAGTGAGAATTTCTCAACGGCCAAGTGTCTCTCCGAAAATGATTTCCCCCCCCCCCCTGAAATCATATGAAATTAAATTTTGATGAGTGATTTTATGTTGTTTTTTATAATTGTTGTGTGGTTTCAATATGTAAAAACTTTCTTGAGAATTTAAAGTTGGAAACATATTTACGAGAATAATTTGAAAAATGAATTCCCTCTACCAGTAAATTATGAGGAATCACTATTATACATTTTCTGCTTACTCCTGTGATTTATTTAAAATAAATCTTCCACTATGTTATATGTGGATGGCGTCTCACTTAAATCCATGAATGCTTGTGATTGGCTCCCTTGTGTTGGTGGGATTGTGATAATTTATATTGATTGTAGACCATTAATTTCATATAATGGTTGAGATTTGTTTGGGCAAATTATATTCCCACCACACTTTTTATTTCTCTCACCGGATTTCCTTTACTTACACATACATACATAAGTAAAATTGCAATAATAGCCTTATTTTAATATCTTTAAAATGATTTTCTTCTTTTACCGCAATCATTATTTTAAACTTTTTTTTTCTATTCATCTACTTTCCCAATTCCGTTTTGCATTTTTGGGGCACACCTGCCAAGCCTAATTGAATTCCTTGCAACTCAGATTAAGTGCATTCACGATTATTTATCCTCTTATTTATTTATTTAATTTTTTTTGTTTCTTTTCTTCACAACATTTAAAAATTTCACTCAACCACTATTTTTTAAGGTTTATTATCACTTTAACATAGAAATAGTAGGCAAACTGGGGAATAAATTGCATGTATTATATTTAAAGCTAAAAACAAATAATTAACGCAATCTAAAAAATAGATAAGGTAGACTAAAGAATGATAAGTGTATAATTTACGTTTATTATATAACCTATTGTGTGTTGAAATTTGTGATTTTTAGCTTAATTATGCGTATTTAAGTGTTTTGTGTTAATTTATAGCATAAAATCAAAAAAAGGAGTTAAACGAATGAATTTAGACAAATATTGCAAGTAATTTGGCGATTCGAGACAAAAAAGAAGCAAGGAATAATTTTGAGGACCAAAAAAGAGGGGAAATGTACTCGAGATTGTATTATGCGGTCGCAAAGAAGAAGCGTTGTGGCCGCAAGATTCAGATAAACAAAGGTTCAAACAGCAGAAATAAACAATGTGGCCGCAGAGATCAGGTCTTGCAGGCGCATAGTTATACTGGCAGCCAACGCAGATTTTTTCTCCTAATCCGTTTCGAACTCTATTTTTAGTATTTCTTGGGCACGACTTTAGGGCTCTTTTTTAGGGCTTTTAGGCTTATTATAAAGGGTTTTATGTTGAAGACAGAGGAGAAGAGAGTTACACAATAGATAAAAACATCATAGAAAAGCCACAAATGACAATACTTAGTCATCTTTTTTTATGCTTAATTCATGTAATTAATTTTTATATTAAATTCTTATTGGTGTGTTGTTTGGTCTTCATCTTTTTGGCCAATGAATGAATGAATCCATGAACTTTTGTTGAATTCGAGAGATGACAACTTAAGTTAATGCTTTTCGAGGAGACTTACATGAATTTCCTATTACTAAATGCATTTAAGAGGGTTGATAATGCGCTCACTTAGAGATAAGTGATGAGGCTTAATTAAATAGGATTAATAAACTTTGAAATGAGTAGTTAATTAATTTTTCGTGAGATTCAATCGGTAACATAGATTAATTGTCACAAGACAGAGTAGACCAATTATGGTGAAGTCATAAGTCCTATGCTTAGTTTTATTTACTTGTTTATTTTATTTTTTTCAACAAAATTATTTGATTGTGCAAATAAAGTTGGAACTAATAATTTCGGTTCTCTATCTGATCCTCGTTGGAACAATAACTCAGACTCGTTGTCCACTTTATTAGTTGTCATGACCCGTGCACTTGCGGACATTTCATTTTTAGTGAACAAAGAAGTAGTGAAAAAAAGAATTTTCAAATCCATTAATTCCTTACAAGATGAACTATAAAGCTTTATCGAAAAATGAAATTAATCTTTAATGTCATAGTAATTCCCCTTGAGAAAATTACTTGAAAATTGAAATGCCCATGACGATAAATTGAAAATTTTACTTTATAATTGGTAGAAGGGTAAGGACTTAGTTGAAGTGTCATGTTTAAAATTTGATAATTGTGGTGAAAAGGGAAAATACGAAAAAGTATTTCAAAAAGATAGTTCATATTATTAAAGATATTTACAATTTTTAATTTTTAAGAGGTATGTTAGAAATGTCAAATTAATGTGGTGTTTTAATTAAAAGTTTAAGTTATTTGTGCTAGACCTACGATGTGGTTGACAATTAAATTATGTGGTGGGACTCTAATTACCATTTGTTTGAAATCCCTTAGTCTTAGCACGTGATATCCTACGCTCCTTCTTTGACCGTTGGAGATCTTGGCTATAGGGCAATGAATTGTGCTTTTGGTTCTTTGGGAAGTCTTTGGCTAACAAATTAGAGGGAGAGAGTTGCAAGAGGGAGAAAATAATGGCGAAGTGAGAAGCCAGTAGAAGAGTGGGTTAGAGAGGTGAGTTGTATAGTACACACAACTAAAATCTTTATGTATAATTTTTTTTTACAAGGGAATTTTTTTCCCTCAATTTCTTTTTTTTGTTGGGGGGGGGGGGGCATGGTCCCCCGCCTCTGCCATTGGGAGAACACATACTTTCGTGCAAAATTCTTGTTAGTCAAGTAAGCCTTTTGATTTTTCCGGTTGTCATTTCTTATGAAATATTTATCCTACTGAAACACAACGTCAATAAAATTAATAATACAAACCCCATATAGACGGAATATATACTATAATAAAATGTAGAAAATATCGAACATGAGACATCTAGGTCTTAATTAGGGTTAGACATTCGATCCGGTAATCTGACGAACCCGACCCTACTGGCTCAAAACGGGTCAGATAGGGTCGGGTTACTGTAGCAATCGGGTCGGCCGCGGGTTGGGGGTAGAGGGGACCCGACCGAGTCGAGTTGGGTTTCGGGTTAACTCGGTCCAACCGAGTCAACCAGCTTAACCCGACTCGGTCAACCCGGTTATTTATTTATTTATTTTTGTACCAAATTTTTTTTTTCATTTTAAGGTCACAACGTTTTCGTTCTTTATTATTTGTTTGTTTTTTCTTTTGACAATTTCACTCAAAACACTCAAAAACTCTCTCTCTCAACTGAAGTTCTTTGTTTAGTTTTATTAAACTTGAATCACATTGAAACGGGCCTAAAAAAATAACAAAATTCGATTTTTAATTTTTTTGGGCTTGAATCACATTGAAGTATGCCAAAAAAATAAATTGGTGAAATTCTGGGCTGAAATTCAAGTTGGGCCGGTATTGGGCCGGCCCAACCCGAGACCCGAGACCCGAGTCAACCCGAGTTGACTCGGGTTGAGTCGGGTTATGGAACTGAGTCGAGTCGGCTCGGTTCCAAACTCGCCAACCCGACTCAGTGTCGGGTCGGGTTTGGGTTGAGACCAAACCCGTCCCGACCCGTCCGATGCCCACTCCTAGTCTTAATACCTCAGTCTAACCCCCTAACCAAATTAACTAGGCCTATTGGCAAATCTGAGTTCAAACTTAATACTATCAAAGGGAAGTTTTGGAGCAAGCTTCTTGTTTTTTTCTACACTTTAGAGATTACATTTTACATTATGGTTGAAAAAATCTCTTATAACAGTTGTAATCTCAATATATTATATATGGGCATTGAAGTATAAAATTAAAAATTCTCTTTTCCTTCTCATGCTTATTTCGACGAGGGTAACTTGAGTTATCCCATGCCCACGTGAAATGCTACATGGGTTAAAATGGTCCCTATCTCATGTGGCATTGCCGCAACATGGGCAGGGGCATAGGCAAGGGGTGTCACCCCTTATTTTGACAAAAAATGTATTTTTTGATTATATAAATAATTGTAAAAAAACTTTAATATAAAAATTAGTATTAATTTATATTTTCTACACACCCCGATATTAATGACTAGCTCCATCCCTGAACATGGGGAAATTGTACTTATGCTACCGTCATAAGAAAAAGAGAAAATAATTTATCAACGTATCATTCTTGTGTCGTCTCATTGAAAGTTAGAGCTAGCTCCAAGTTAACACATATCATTACTAGTAAAAGAAAAATCAACTTCATGCCCTCTCTTTCTTTCAAAAATCCAAGGACGTTGAGTCAACTTCTTCTCAAAATCCAAGATCGGCTTGGTTCTTGATTGAAAGAGAAGAATCCTCTTGGACCCCAGTAAGTTGCGACGTGTCGTCTCATTGGCAAAGATGGTGTCACCGTAGGATAATGTAGGTTCACGGGCACAGCTTAGGGACCCCGGCATCGCTCACGAGACAGCCTCTCCATAATTGTTTTGTACATTACAAAAGAAAAAAAGCTTGTCCAAATTTCACTAACAAATGTCAACCAATAATTTCTCTTTATTTTCCCCCGTCACACGCAATTGCCTGTTCTATTTTTCTCCTACCCCCACAACTGACGGTCATATGTCACTATGTCCACATAAAACCAATTATTTTCTTGTTGTGCAACATTATTTATCTATAGTAGAGAGTGATATTCAAATTATTTAATATTTTTTTCATTGGAAAATGAGAGGTATTCATAAATGCATAAAATTAATGTTCACATATTCAATTTTTAATTAAAAATTGAATATAGGCGGAAATCGCATGGCATGCACTTGGGGACAAAAACCATATAACAAAAATCTAGTTCAAATGCCTAATAAACACAAAAAATAATCTTTCACAAAGACTGTATATACGTGAAAAATAAAATAAGAACACACACTATACAGAAGAAGGCTGAAGCAAACAGAATTCAGGTCACCATCCTCTAACTATATATACTCCGGCCAAGGCACATTGTGGAGTGTCATCCCCATTCAAAGTACTAGCCAGCTACAGCCACCAAAAAAAAAAAAAAATGAAGAACAATATTCCACTTCTCCTGCTCATAATTCTTCTAGCAACCATTCCCGGGATGCTGGTGGCAGCGGAGCCACCGCTTGCCGCAAATGCCGCCACCCAGAAACGTCTGGATAACGCAACGATATACAAAATTTCGAAGCAACTATGTTGGAACTGCATAGGAGAGGCAATACAGTTCTTGTATGCACACAATTTAGTAAGAGACAAGAAACTAGAGTTTCCTCTGACTTGGGATTCTCAGCTAGAAAACTACGCAAAATGGTGGGCTGGACAGAGAAAAGAAGGTTGCGAAGTGATGCATTCGTTCCCGGAAGGTGACTTCAAGCTAGGGGAGAATATATATTGGGGAAGCGGGTCGACGTGGACCCCGATGGACGCGGTCGGGGCATGGGCGGATGAAGAGAAATACTACACATACAGCACGAATTCTTGTGTCGAAGGGCAGATGTGCGGACATTACACACAGATTGTTTGGAGAAGTACGAGGAAGATCGGATGTGCTCGAGTTATCTGTGACAGTGGAGATGTGTTTATGACTTGTAATTACTATCCACCTGGAAATTACATCGGGGAAAGGCCATATTGATTGTGAATACTCCTTACCTTCGGGTACATAGTTGTCCTTATCTACTACTATAGTTTTCTTCCTTTTGATTTGCTTTATTTCATATATATTAACTTTACTTGTACCATAAAAAAAAAAAAAAAAAACTTGTTAGTCATGTTTTCGTCACTTACATCTTTACCTACAAGATTAACAGCGTAATTTTCCATAAGTTAAAGCTGAGTGCTGCTAAAATATTTCAAGAATAATATTGCTTATGTCCTCCAATTATTAGTTATCGGAAAACATCAAACGATAGAAATTTCAATCATTTTCATCCGCCTTTTGTGGTTAGAAAAGGTCTCAAAGATGTTGCTTTAGGGATGAAAAAATTAATATAAAATATTTAGAGAGAAGGCTTCTAATAATTAAGTCAAGCCAAGTAAATATGAAATTATTATTGTTCAGTGAAATACATGTATTTATAATGATTTCTTGGCTATATATATATATATATATATATATACATACTAGTTAATTTATACCGACATGTCATTAGTGTTATTCGTACATGCCAACAAAAGTTTTTAAATGAGAACTTCTAAAAAATGGAAAAAAAAAAAAAAATTTAAAATACACTTTATTTATGTGTTTAAGTTTGACCTTAAAATGTGGAACCATTCATGATAGTAATACCTATATTTTGATCTACAAGTAAATTAACTGCAAATGCCAATTAAATAGTTTTTTGCAAAATGTCAAACATAAAATTTTTTTCATGTTTTCTATTTTAGAAAACAGCTTTCAGAAATGACAAACCAAACATATTTTCAACAAATTGGACAATAGAATATAGAAAACAGAAAACGTTTGAGAAAATGGAAATAGAAAACTGAAGTAAAAAAAGAACGTAGCCTAACGTAACTAATGCAGATTTTTGTCACTGGCCACAGATAATAATTAACAGAAATCAAGAATTTTTTAGTATTAGCAGGACCAAACAATTAGTAGATTAAGTCAGTCAAGTACTCTTGTTGTCTATCCTGGAATTTTATTACATCGACATTCTTCCACAAATTGACTTGGAAAAGATGAATGCAGACAATATGATATCACATACCTCCTCTCTACGTTTAACATCACAGGCAAGTTGATGTCTTGCAACCATACACTTGACAACATTATCTCATTTCAATTGTTATAACTACATCCCAGTTCCTTCAATAAACAGTCTACCAAAGAAAGATTCATTGACAACCTAGAGTTGAACAGAGATGGAAATTGAAAGGCAAGTGAATGTTGAAAGTGAAATCGGATCGTAAGATGAAACTTTTGAGACAGTGGAAGATGAAGAATTGTCAGTTGAGAGGATATTTGGGAACCATGAGTTGCCTCCATGGACAAAACAGTTAACAATACGAGCTTTTGTGGTGAGCTCCGTGATATCAGTCATGTTCTGCTTCCCAGTGATTAAGCTCAACCTCAGTACTGGGATTATACCATCACTAAATATAGCTGCTAGTCAATTGGGATTCTTTTCCCTCAAGACCTGGACTAAAGTACTTGAGAAATCTGGCATGTTGAAGCAACCCCTTACCCGCCAAGAAAATACTGTAATACAAGCCTGTGTTGGTGCTGCCAGTGGCATTGCCTTTAGTGGTTAGTCTATGTGCTCCCATCCCTACTTCTCTCTCCCAACAAATGCAAAAATATAGAACATACTCTCTATATGAAAAGAATATATCTGACCTGATGATCTTGTTTCAAGAGGCTTTGGAAGTTACCTTTTTGGGATGAGCAAAGAAGTTGCCAAACAATCAGCAGAAGTGAAGTATGGATTGGACTACAAGAACCTTGCAATAGGATGGATGATGAGCTTTCTTTTTGTAGTCAGTTTCTTGGGACTTTTCTTGGTGTTGCCTCTTAGCAAGGTATCTTTTTTCCTTTACTAAGACATACAAATTCGACAATGGTAATAGGAAAGAGCTACTAACTGAGCCATAATTTGCAAATCCTTAAGATTAACACACAATATCAATCAAATCATCAAATGGTTTGTCATGTTTCTTTATGTAGATAATGATCGTAGACTTCCAGTTGACTTATCCTAGTGGTACAGCAATTGCACATCTTATCAACAGCTTCCATAGTCGTGAAGGAGCGAAATTGGCAAAGTAAGCCTAGTGTACAAGCTAATTCAGAGAACAAGAAAAAGAAAGTTAATGGAAAATAATAAGAGAAAGCATTAACATTTACATTGTGCATCTAGGAAGCAAGTCAGAAATATGCAAGTTTTTCTCCTTGAGCTTTTTATGGGGTTTCTTCCGGTGGTTCTTCACCGCTGGGGATGATTGTGGATTTGAAAACTTCCCAACATTTGGATTAAAAGCATATGAATACAAGTAAGCAAAGCACGTTTTTTTCTTGTTTAATAAAGGAAGACATCTCTGATTCCTTTATGTTTAACACACGACACTAATATTTAACTCAGCATCATCCAATTGAACTCTGGTATGGTTATCTAACTTCTTCTAAAATAGAGACAGGCTTTCTATAATCCCAAAATGGACAGAGACTTAACTCTTTAAGTAATCTTCTCTGTGACTTAAGCTTCTGTTTGAAACAACAGGTTTTACTTTAGCTTCTCCGCAACTTATGTTGGAGTAGGAATGATCTGTCCTTACATTGTAAATGTTTCTCTTCTTGTCGGGGGAATTCTTTCTTGGGGTATTTTATGGCCTCTGATTGAAACCAGAAAGGGTGATTGGTATCCTGCTGGTCTTGCCTAACATAGCATGCATGGGCTTCAAGCTTACAAGGTAAAATCTCCAAATACGATATAGATCTACCTTGAACTTGTTACATGTTCAAATCACTTCTTAACAAATACCTTTCTGCATCAGCTATTAATTAGCATTGCTTTGATACTCAGAGATGGGCTATATAACTTTTTCAAGGTTTTGATCCAAACTCTAATTGGCTTGTTTGCCAAAATTCCTAGCAGAAATGCAAGTATGCAAATCCCAGTGGTGGAATGTTCCTCTCCTCTCAGAAAAACACTCTCTTATGATGATCAACGCCGCACCCAACTTTTTCTTAAGAATCAAATCCCAACATGGCTTGTGGTTGGAGGCTATTTTGCCATGTCTGTAGCCTCTGCTACAAGCCTTCCTCACATCTTCCACCAGCTAAAGTGGTACTACATAATTGTTACCTACATCTTTGCACCAACATTGGCCTTTTGTAACGCGTTTGGGTGTGCACTCGCTAATTGGTCACTTGCGTCTGCTTATGGGAAGCTTGTTATCTTCACGATTGGAGCATGGGCAGGGGCCTCACAGGTGGAACCCTCGCCAGTCTTGCAGCATGCGGAGTGATGATAAATATAGTTTCCACTGCTTCGGACCTAATGCAGGACTCTAAGACGGGCTACTTAACCTTGGCTTTCCCCCGTTCAATTTTTGTGAGCCAAGTGATAGGAACTGCTATGGGATGTGTTATTTCTCCTTCTGTATTTTGGGTTTTCTACAGAGCTTCTCCTGATCTCGGCCTTCCTACAAGTGAATATCCCGTTCCCTATGCTACTGTCTACTATAATATGGCTAAACTCGGGGTTGAAGGCTTCTCAACTCTACCAAAGAATTGCCTCCAGCTATGTTACAGGTCTTTTGCAGCATCCATTCTCATCAACTTAATTCAAGATGCTCTGGGTAAGAAACGTTCCTGGTTCATACCAATTCCAATGGTAATGGCTATACCGTTTTATGTGGGTTCATATTTTGCCATTGATATGTGGGTTGGTAGCCTCATACTTTACGTATAGCAGAAGAAAAACAAAGCCAGGGCAGATGCCTTTGGACCTGCTGTAGCTATAGATTTGATTTGTGGTGATGGCATGTGGAATTTGCCAAGCTGTATGTTAGCTATACTTGGGATGAATCCTCCAATCTGCATGAAATTCCTATCGAGAAACACTATGGTAGACAAATGATCCTAGATACTCGAAGATTATCCTGTGTTGATAAACAAGACTGCAAGAGAATAATGTCATGTTTCTGCAATAGGAAATAATACTTGGTTTATTTTCTGATATATGTATCTATATGGCACTGTGTTATATACATACATATATATATATACACACACACTAGTGTGGTACCTGTGTTGCACGTGTTCCATTTTACCTTTGCTTTAATCCTTACGGATTTTATGGTTATTTGTATTCATTTGATGTACATTTTTTTGTTTTGAACTTAATACAATCTAACATTTTAACATTCCAATAGTTATTACAGGTAAAGAACTTGTTATAAACTCAATGGAGTAGGGTTCTCATGTGGTAGGAGAACTGCCAACTAAGGTTGCTCATATCCTTGCTAGAGCAGCTTGTTCTTTGATAGGCCTTAGTGAATATCTTCCCCCACCCTACCCCCAACAACAAAATGATGATCCATGATGTATTTGGCATAAGTCCAATGCTTAATAAGATTACCTTTAAAAAAAAATGGCAAAAGCATTACCTAGGCTTCCTTTTCTGGTACAGACACTAAACATATAACATATATGATCTCTAGTTCTCTAGCCCTATAGTCTAGTTCTATTTTAATCGTCAGGGACAGATTGCACATGCAATAAGGGATCAAATGACAACTGAAAATTCTAAACATTAGGCATTGAATTTTTTAAGGGATTCACATAACAAATTATGTTTCTTGAAAGTTAATAACTTCATTTATAAGGAAAGTGAAAAGAATTTCAAAACGAATAACAAGACTTTGATATTTCCACTGTACTAGATTTCTAGTTGTGCGTTGCACGGGTAGAGTTCTAAAAGAATTTCATACATAAAATATAATATAATTGTGCTTGTCAGGCCAAAGGAACTAAAAAACACAACATGCATGGAATTAATGTGCATAATACGTCTGCAAGTAGCATGCAATTGATTCTTTATTTTGATGACATAATTTTAAATTCTTGTTATTAGTCCATCGCCATCTCGTTGAACCAATAATTTTTTTATTAATTCTTATTTTTAATTTCCTTTAAAAACAATAAAACTCAATAATATAATTCTATATTAGTTTAACACATGTGCATTTAAGGACATACTATGCTTTACGTCCATGCATTTCACGAACATATTATGCAAACAAAGTAAAATATAATAGAGTAGGAGAACGTAAAATCATGAAATTATACAATTGAACAAAGTAATTATGTAATTTATATTATTTTCACACCTGTGCATTTACAGACATACTATGCTTTACACGTGCAATTCACAACCATATTATGCTGACAAAGTTAAAATGTTAGATACTCAATTCTTTAGATGACTAGCAATTTCACATACAGCCATGTCTTTAAGTATAACCAAAGATCAAAATGAATACATAAGAAGCGTAGTTTTGTTTTTTTATGAAATGAATAAAAATCTTAAGATGAAAAGTATAATAATAATATTGAAATCTATATTGATATATTATCTATTCTCATGTAATTCAAATCTATTAGAAAAATATAAGATATATCTAACCAAAATGTAATATGTAAATAGAGTCACAAAATAAAAATATTTAATTAAATAATTAAAAGGAAAAGTATAATAATAATAGAATAATGGCGTCGGCGAATTGGTTTTCTAAAAAAACCAGACATTGAGCTGGAAAATTGTTTCTAATTGTGTCCGACAATGAATTGAACTCACCAAACTCTGCTTATACACACACACACACACACACACACTAGGGGCGGCACGTGCATTGCAAGCGTCAATACTTTCACGTTTAGTAATCATGTTGATTTGAAACCCTATTAGACATTGTCAGCTAATAAATATTAGTAAATGATAGTATACAATATCAATATTAAGAAAAATTATAGCAATTAACTTGGAAAGTACCAATGCCACAATCCACATAATAATGCGCATCCTAAAGGCTCTGTGTTGTTTAGAATTTTTATTATTCATCAAAAATATCAAAATTACAGATTTACAATGTATTGTAGTACCTTTTCCCACAAGTAAAATATGAGTTAACAAGGACCTAAAAACTTGTAGTACCAATGGCAATGTCACTACTTATCATTTGTCTGAATTCTATCTACAGTTCCTGCCCTTGAAGACCAGTGTCTAGCGTACCATTTTGCTGTCAAACAAAATCATTATAAAATTATAACAAACTCTCAAATAACAAAAATTGCCTTGCTTCATCTTATATTGTAACACATTTTAACTTTTAAGTGTCATTTATAGAAAACTCTTAGCAAGATATTACATCCACTGTCAAACACGGTCCAATATTAGAAAACGTGAGAATTATTTGAAGAGATACTATAGGTGTAGTACATATAAAATCTATGACATCTTGTGCTCAAAGGCCCCAACTAACCAAGAAATTGATTTTTTTTTTTGGAAAGTGAAATTCATGTTTGATATTATCACTTAATGGATAATTGAAATAATTGATTATTAGTTAATAGCAAAACTATCGCAGAAAACACATACAAAACTGACTAAAGAGCAAAACTATTCATCGTTGTTACCTTTTGCATCTTTATTTAGAGAATCAGTCTTCTGTTTCTTAAGTGCAATTTACTTAACACTAGTACAACACCCGTGCGATGCATGAGAAGTACACAAATTTACAAAGATAGATTTCAATAATAAGACTCAATGCTCAAATTAAAAGAAGACAAAAGTGTTACATTGGCTATGCCTACTCCTCCCCTCCTCTATATCCCCAGGGGCGGAGCAAAGAGAGGGGCATGGAGGCAATCGCCCCTGCAAAATCGGTCTCCGTATTGGTGGCCGCCTCTGCAAAATTTTTGATACTTTAATTTTTTCTTATTGAAATCACTGAAAATTGCAGAGTAGGGCAGCGCCGCAGCAAAAGATTGCAGTTGGAATGAGTGGAGAAGAAGAAAGCATCTTGGGCCGTTGAGACTAGTGATAAAAAAAGATTAAAAAAGGCCCAAAACTAGTAGTCTATTACCTGAAACCCATTTGTAATTAATTAAGAAGCTCAATTAATTAGTTATTTAGTTTAGCTTCAACCCATATTAATATACCCAATTTGTTGCATTCCTTTATATGCAAACCCCAAACCAATTGCCTAATTTCAATTCTACTCAATTGAAAACAGACGTATACTTTGCCGAGAAAAGGGAAGAACCAACGACCCAATTTCAAAATCAGAACTCAGAAGGATTTAGGAGAAATCAAAAGACGGTTATGGAGGGAAAAGTATTAAGTATGGTTCCTTTTTTCCTTTCATCTTCCTCATTCTTTATTTCTAGTAGTTTATTTCTTAAGTGTGTGTTTCTCTTTCATTCCACTGTTAACACACACATGAAGAGCTTGCTATGTTTTCCCTTTTTTCTTTTCAACTTTTAAATATTTTGCAAATTCTAAATGGTCATGTTATTACTTATTCGAAGCTGTGTCTGTGGATTTAATTTTTGACTCCAAATTTACATCATGGTTGGATGATTATTTGTGTTCTTTGTGATTTAGTATTTGCCCTAATTTTGTGACTTGTAAGAAATATAGTTAGTACTTACGGCTTACTATTTCATGTGGTTGTGCCACTTCCTTGCTTACTGGTTGTAAAAAATAGAAATGAAATATTGGAGCTAAATGCTAAAACTAAAGCACAAGAAATCAATTGTTTTAATGCTTGACAATAATAAAAAATAGTGCCTCTTTTTTGTTGGAAAGAGAGGTTGTTGGCAAGGGATAAATGATTTGGGCATATTAGGGGTTCTCACTTCTCAGTTTTAAATTTTTCTTTCTTTGTGTGAAGTTGATCTTTTCAAAATCCCTTCTTGAGTTATTATGAGGAGAAATTTTTTTTACCGCCACTAAAGTACACTAACAGGCATTAAGTTCTAAGTTCTAACTTCTACTACCAAGAGTTTGGCCTTACTGTGTATTGGTTTTTTTGGTTGGGCTACTGTGTTTGACTTTATTATTTCGCCCCCGCAAGATTAAATTCCTGGCTCCGCCACTATATATCCCAATGTATAAAATAAAATAAAAGAAAAAAGAAAAAAGGAAAAAGAAAAAGGAAACAAATGCTAATCTTAATGTCATTTTTTAGTGTCCAGCATTTGTTAAACTTCTAATGCCGAGTTTCAATTTTTTTTTGTGGATTTATTAAAATACATTAGTTCACACTTTTGTATATACTAGTGCGGCAGGCGCGTTGCGCATTTTGGTTTTACTATTTGCTTCAATATGTGTGGATATAATAGTTGATTGTGTTTGTTAAATGCACATGAACGTTCAAGTTCATGCAACTCCAATATTCAAGTAATTTGCTGAAAATGCATATACAGGGATGAAAAAAATCACGAGGAAGAAACAGCATATCTATTATTCTTAGGATAACAAGAAGCTAGAGCCTCTCACCCCCCCCCCCCCCAAAATAAATTCTAATAATACGGTACAATAAAGTTTCTTTTATGAATAACACAAGGTAAGACGGGGGAAAAAGTGGTAAACACCAATGGTATTAATGTTCAGTGGAGTAGATATTCTTCAATTATCACTGCCAAATAAGTGGTGAGCACCAGTACAAAGTCTCCCTTCACCTTTACCCGGCAGTATTTAGTGAGAAGGTCCTCAACAGAAAGTAGCAAGATAAGGGGAAAATACGAATTATTGTCTATTGATGACAAATATATAGGCCATGAAATAGGCGACGAGCTGAACTTTAAAAAAAAAAATTATCATTTTTATGTGAGACTCCTATACAACTAATGCTATTATTTTTTTATAAATAAATATGAGCAAGTCAACTTAATGCATGTCAATGGAAGTGAGAGAGAGAGAGAGAGAGAGATCTCAAATTAAACAAAGTAACAAATACCAAAATCCTCTTCTCATTGGGTTTGATCAAATGAGTATAAAACACTACAATGAACTTCCATCAAATGGACGCTTTACCATCAGATCATTAGCTGAAAAAGTGAAATGATGAATAAAAAACTTAACAAACAATTTTAATCTACCAAATGATCTTGTAAAATAAATTTGCAGCAAATCTAAAAGTGTTTACCAAGAATCTGCACAATATCAACAAGAAAGCTAAGAATGAAATTATCCAACTTTATACTCTTTTATTTGATTTAATCAAAGCATGCAACTTATTCAAGAGAAAAACAGTGTTTCTTATAAAATAAAGGTGAAAAATAAAAGAGTACTCACGGTCGGAGAATTTCTTGTAGATGGTGGGTGGTAAAATTGTCATATTTTAACTTGCCTCGTGTAGACTCCATTTCACCTTCCCTGTCCACGCCAAAACCTTGATGAAAGAAGCAAGTCCTGACATTATTGTGAAGTTGTGAATAAAGTTCCACTGAGTGAAAATTTGTTTGCCTCAGCCTTCCATCTGACCTTACAGTAGGATTTAGCAGATCACATTCCACTACTTGTGAAAAATACCTCAAAAATCAAATTGGATGAAAAAGGAAAAGGGGGAAACAAAGATACAAAGAAAAAACAAAAGACAAACAAATATTTGGTGACACACATTATAAAGAGGTAGTAACACTTAGAATACATGGTTGTATAGCAGAAGGCAGCATGATGATGCAAATTTTATGCACGAAGAATTTCAAGTTCTTTACATAGGTAGTAATAAAACATTTCAAGTTCTTTATAGCAACCAAAAATTTAGATTCAAGAAAATGATACAAATGGAATTGGGATTCTGAATCAAGCAACAGATGTTGATTATCTTTTACCTTAACTACTGATTAATATCTACCTTTTTTGAAACATTTCTCACCCATCTCTGCAAATTTTCTCGTACCTATTAACGAGAAAGTAAAAAGGTTCTACCTCAGCATATCCCATCTCATTTGGCCAATCAAACATGTAATTGGAAAAATCAATCAAACATGTAATTGGAAAAATATTAGTGTTATACAAACCTTAAGTCTAAAGTATGTGGCTACTAAAAAGCCAATAATCAACAGAAAATTACTTTTGGTATTCTGTCCTACGACCAATGAAAAACGGATCTTTAACATATAAGACTTTTGGACAGCAAACTTTTATGCAACCAATTTATCACTGACAGGAAGTAGATAAAAGTTCTACACATTCAGAGAAACGGGAAGAAAAAAGAAGCATGGTTTAAAAAGAAGTAAAACTATTGCAGATAGATATACCTTTTGCCATCGGGGGATTACCATTCTCAGATTGGTCTTGAATGTTAAACAAATATTTAGTTCAGTTATATTGGAAAAGAAGCTGGAAACAACCAAAAAAGAGGTCAGAGAACAGAAGTTATAAAAAGAATGTGGTTACTTTGAAAGTAATAACAACAAGAACAATATAAATATCTAACCGGCTAAGAGAGCCTCAATATGCCTACTAGGCATAGAACACAAAGATAAATGACTGTCAAAGACATAAATTAATTGCCCTAGATAACTCTCACACTATTGGATTTAAAAGAAACACAACAGGAATTCACTAATCAAATGAGATCCCTTTGAAGAACTTGCAGATCCCCAATTTTGAGGCTGGGTTTATAAAACATTACAAGAAAACTAAAGGCAAGTGAAAATGCATAAAAAGATTCAATGATTTTATTTTCTTTGAATCCTTCATTTCTCAGCAGTTAGCACAATAAACAACAAGAAAATAAGAGAGAGAAAAATTAAATACAAAAGAAAAATTCTTTACCAAAATCCAAACTTTCAACTTATCCATATTAGAGAAAATGGAAAAATCAAACATATTCAAGTACTTAATTTGCATGCCATGTATAAATATATCTGCAAATAATGCAATTACGCATGGAATCCAATTAATCAGTAGATGACCAACGCTAAATATTAGCTCCAGCTAGCTCAATTAGAGATATTTGATCATCCTATGTTTCCATCAAATTGGGGGATAATCAAAATGGCACATCAATTCTAATTAAAATTGTGCTGGATCTCGATTGGATGCAAATTTAACTGAACCCATAAATCCAATAAATTAACATTCTTAAAGCAATTACTTATGAAAAGAACATAAAAAGAAACCAAGCTGAAATCACAATACGTTGAGAGTTCAAATCCCATAAGTGGGATGTTTTCGAGCTAGAATCTATTAGCTGGCAAAGAAACCTTCGGCCAACAAATGTTAGGGAATCCATGACTTCAAAGGCCACTACGTAGACGTACAACCAACATTTAGCATATTTGTGTATGCCCATTACTTGATTGAATAGTGCATAACAAACCACAAAAATTATTTCTTCATTTAAACACATTTCACAGTGTGAACTTTGGATAAACAAGAGGCACTGAGCGGTCGAACTCTTTTAATTAATGTAGTACAAGGCCAAAACGTGGCCTAAATTAGGTGTACGATAAAATTAATCCTACTATCAACACTAACGTATTGCCAATTATAAAATATAGCAAAATCACATGTTTAAAGTTACCAAAAAATCTTGATATATTAGCACTTGGCTTGATAACGGTACAAAGCATGCAGAACCACTTATAAAAATGAAAAGGTAGATATTATTTTACAAACAAATGAACAAGCAATTGAGCAAAAAACATATTCTCAAACTGAGCCATAAAAGTTCAGATAAGATCTCAAACAAACCAATTAAAAAAGAAAAAAAAGTCTAACCTTTTGAAACAACTAAAAACTAATAAAAAAATATTAAAAACCACACATATAAAGCCATACCTTAATTATACGAGAAATTCACTAATCATGTGATAATAAAGAGGAATCACTTGAAGAACTCACTAATGCCCAATTTTGAGGGCCGGGTTTGCAGAAACCAAAAGAGTGGTTCTAGTGATGGTCGATTTCTTCATATTGGAAAAATGGGTCCTCGAAGTAGAGAAAGCAGTATCCCCAAATTCGCGAATTTTCCCCTAATTTTTATGAGCCAATTGTGACACGTGAAAGAGAACAGACCTGAAAAACAACCCAATTGTGAACAGTAGAAAAATGAACTAGAAAACAGCCGGGAACCAATGATAAAAATGGATTAACAGAAACCAAAATCCAAGATCAAAAGAAAAAGAATAAAACACCAAAAAGAATAGTTAGATAGGGAAGAAGATTCGCGAGAATACTCATGAGAGAGATCGTGGCCCAAGTAATCATAAGGCAAATGAGATCATATGATAACTACGCTATTTATATCGGGGGTAAAATGGGGAAAGGACAAAAGGGCCAAAAACTACGCCGTTTAAGCACTTAGACTCAAGCAACGATGCCTTTTTCCATTATTGTCACAGGGAATAGTGATTTCGGCTTCACTCTTTTATAATATAGGATTAAGACTCCCAATTATGTCATATTCTAATTCATTTGTTAACTATTTTTAGTGCCAAGTTTCATTCTTTGGTAAATTTGTTAAAATAAATTAGTTGACAATTACTTTTATGTATAATGTTATATATCATAATTTGCTAATGTTCATTTGACAATTTATTTAAAAAAAAAAAAAAATCCCTTTTTTGAAAGAACTCCAACTATTGTTCTATTTCTAGTATTTGTTAACTAAGTTTAATGAAGAGTTTATTAACACTTACTAAAATACACTAATTGACACTTATTTTTATAAATTATGATTCCAAACTATGGTACTCTTTTGTTTTCTCTTTTTTCTTTTTTCTCCCAAACTATAGTATGCTAATACATGATTGACTCCACAGTTTATTTAAAAAGAAACTAAATGCCAAAGCAAAAGAGAGAGGAAGAGGTGGGAGAAAGTCTCCTTTATAAACCAACTTTAATTTATATGACAATGTTAATAAAAAATTGACATAAACAAACCGAACCTTCCTAAAACAATTCATTCGAACTAAACAACACAAAAACGATACAATATACGCTCCCCCACCCCCTTCCGAAAAAAAGGAACTCACATCTCCGTATTCCAAGGAACTTATTAATCCATCAATGGCAGATCAAATCCGGCTCATTAACATATCCCCAGTACGTAACACCAATTTTTGCACCACATCTAGTACATATCAAACTCATCCAAATACATATCCCAAACGCATATCAAAGAAGATGGAGGGAAGAGATTACCAGAAACACAACTCCAATAGTTGCCAACATTACTTGCACAAACTCATGTAACATCCCAGAAACACCTTCATCATCAGATTCACCAAACCCATCACCACCTCCATCAGTAGTACCTGGATGTTTTCCACCATATCACCTTCATTATCATAATATTCTTGTTTATGAATATATGTTGTTTTCAAAACTTCCATAGCTGACTATTCTTTTTTAAAAGTTCCCATGGCTTTCTCAAGAGCTTCCTGTGAGAGAGCTTGGTTCCCTATTAGCAAGTGAGCATGTCTTTTACAAAAGAAGTCAGTTTATTGGTTTCTTAATTTCTTAAAAACGATTAGGCAGCAAAAAGAAAGAAAGCATGAAACAATCATTAACAAAACCATTATAGTAAAAAGTGAGAAAGCTAGACTTTAAACTTCCGATCTCTCAACTTAGCATGTATGTGCACCAGAAAGAACCTTAAAAACAGTTAAGACAACCATAACCTTAGAAATAGTAAATTAAGACCAAACTCGAGGGTCATGTATAAGCAAACTAAAACTAACCTATTGAAGTACTGTATTAGCAGACACTTCTATAAAGATTGAATTCACATTCTTGTTGTGAGATAAACCTTGGCCCCTCACATGTTGTGTGAACCACAGTTTAAGAGGGATTAAAGTTAGGTCTTGTAATATAGGCAGATGTTCTAAAGTTGACCACCTAACACAAAGTAACATGGACACAGAAGGGACATAAAAGAACTCCAGAAATTCAACTATTATTTGAGAAGTGTCTAAGCAAATAATTCCGAGCATTCTAAATACATCAAGAATATATAATAGCAATTATGTCAAAATTCATCTACTTTATTGCATGTCGATGTCCAATTCCTCAAAACAACATTTCTTAAATATAGATTTTCGTCAGTGGTGTAATAAACACTAAGCTAAAACCTAGCATCCTAATTGAAAATTTCTTGAAGAAACATTTACGACCAAGTACAATATGTTAGCATTGTTTGGTAAGTTTCACATCACGTGAATGTCTAAATACAAACCTCTAAATTTTCTTAAGCTACCAGCAAAGTAATTCAATGGCTGACGCTTCTATTTGGATGGCTTTTAGTTTTTTCTAAATCAATATATGTGGTTCCAAGAAAGCATGTACCTCACTCTTGGTTACTTGGCTCCATCTTGAAAATGTGTTTAGCCTCAACAAAGTAGGATTTCATCAACTTGGAAGACCAGAGAGGGTGAGAGATTTTATTCTTCTCTTCCTCGGATATTCCAGCCTAACCAAAATAGAAGTAATTAAGTTTAACTGTTTTTGTCAACGTACAATAATAGTTAAACTTGCGACAAATGAGCTACAAAGTTCTTGTGGAACCTACATTTGGTCATAGATCATAGCCATCAAGTTGAAAGATAGGATCATATAATCCCTATGTAGGAACTATTTTTCCTTGCAACGTCAGTCACAAATTTTGTCAGTTTTGCCTGTTGGTTATCTTCGGCTATTCACAATCTAGCGTATTGCAAAATTAACAAAAGTAACAAAATTATTCAACCAATTTAACATCTCTCAAAACAAATATCCTAATTTCGAGGTAGCAACAACATGAGAGCCCATTGGGTCAAAATCTAGAATTGAGTTGAAATCAATTCAATGTCAGAGGCAAAATAATACAACGTATAGAATGAACCTTTTCAAAATTAAGCTTAAGCCAGACATAGTCCAAACTCCGGCCTTCGCTGCACCTATTTTTCCAACCTACACCGTTACAGTAAAAGGTAGATGAGAAGAGATTATTGGTGGTATGAATCCATGGCATAGCACATGGATCTTGTGAAGAACACAAGAATGTTATTTTGATTGATTCATTCATAAATCGCGTAACAAAAGGGAATTGAGGAACCAAAAATGGTAGGTATCTTAGAATTGGAAGAGATTAATAATAATCGATTTGGATCTAAACGTGATTTAATGACTAGAAAAGGAAGAATGACAGAAAAGGGTATTGACAAACCAAAAAAGGTAGGTATATTAGAATTGGAAGAGATCAAGAATAATCAATTTGGATCCGAACATGATTTAAGGACCAGATAAGGAAGCCGGGAAAAGGCCAAAAATCAAAAACAAAATATGATATATGATATATAATTAAAATAAAATAAGATATCAAATTAAAAATAAAATAAAATAAGATATATAATTTAAAAAATCAGGACTTACCACATCAATAACCACATATTTTAGGCGGGAAACTCAAGAGAGTCACTTAAGTGACTTTATATATGTATATATATATAGATATAGATTTGTTTGATTTAAGGTATGCTTGCATTTTGGGTAAGCCTTAAGGGCAGCATCCTCACTGTAGCTTCTAGTAACCCTGCATCCCCAAATTTGTTTTAAAATAAAGAGATAAAGAATAAACATTTTAGTTCCAAATTTAGTAGAAAATCTTCAAATTTTACATTTATGTTTTTTTCCCAGCATCAGCAAACAAGAATTCTATTGCAAAGCTAATATTGTCATACCTAAATGATATCCACACATTTGATTATTTTGTTGGAGAAGTAGAAACATAGTCACAGATGAGAGTCCTGCATTTGAAATTAATCTGGAAATATAAAAGTTAATAGTAGAGAAACTGAAGTTGACATATGTGTTTAAAAGTTTAGCAGCATTAAGCATTAAAGGATTCTATATTGCAAGTTTCTAGCAAGGCAAATATTATAAGGAAATAATATTTAGATATGCTCAATGATGAGTGGTTATGAATTCCTTTGAGGTCTAAAGCACAAGGATCATATGTGACTACTAAGAGTAGGCCTCAAATTATTGCCCAACTTGATCAATTTGATTAGAAAGTGGAGAAGGTGGCTATTAATTTTCACAAGTCTAAGCACGCTTTTTCCCCTTGCCCCAGTACACGACAATACATTTGAAGTGGTTATGCTGGTTCAAGGAAATTAAAAAGGTAAAAGAAAATTCAAAAGTCTGGGTTTCTATTCAATGAAAGGATATAGTTGTTAAACCTTTTGCTTGTTGACAGGAACATGCTAGAAGTTATAGTCTTAAAGCTTAATTTGTTCAAGAGGCAGTTTTATTTAGACAAGTTTAGTCCTGAATGTAGCCCTTACACCTGCAAATAATTCATTTTTTTGTCAAATTTTCTTACCCATCTCTGTAGTATGACCCGCCAATGTAATCAAAAGGTTGCTAAGAAAATTTTCAGCCCCTATTACACTAAGTGCAATGCCTAAAGTTCTACAATGAATTTACAAATATGGTGCAATGCCTAAATTTTTAGAACAAAACTGAAATTACCTGAGTCAAAAAAATACACCATAAAAGATCTGGCATGGGGCTGTTGATACTTTAATGGGAAGATGAAAACAACCTATTCATTTAAACACAAGTAAATGAGTAAGTGACAATCCGTGAGCTGCTTAAGTAGGGAAAAAAATATGAAATTAATAAACTGATTCTATTACACTCATTAAAATTAAGATTATAAAAACTAAAACCATATATTATGCCCAATAATCAAGCCATAACAAAGATCTCTCTTAAAGAATTCCACAACTCGCCATTATTGCATGCTAACTTAGCATATCTACTTCGCTGAAGCACATGCCACTACAGATTGAAAAATGGTATACCATACTTCCAAGTTCTCCTAACCATGGTACCTTTGAAAATATACATACAAAACTGAACTCCAGGGTTAAAAAAATAAAGCCAAAGGGAAAATATATGAATTCACCTATCGGGTGTGAATAAATCCCAGAAGTACTTATAAGTTATTATGATATTACCTCATTTTATTTGTTTAACAGAAGTCGTCTCTAAGTGATCAATTCAAGCAATTTTGAACAAGTTACCCAATTCAAGCACCAGGCATAGTAAGCAATGGACAAAATTTTCAAGGCTGATTATATAATAAATTAACCGAAACCTATATAGGAAGAAGCAATCCTCCTATGCCTTCCTCATATACAGTTAGTACTAAGCACATAAGCGTTGTTTCATTGCGCACTGAATATGGACTCATGTATACAGCTCCAAATTCCATTAAGAATCAAATTATGTTAAGGATAGCTGAAAATATTGATATCATGATTCAAAATAATTGACGCACCCAAACAATTTTGTTGTAAATTTGTAATTAACAGCATGCTCATTCACGAACTAGTTCAAACATAACCAAACAAATCATTATTTCTATCAATTCTGAATCAACTAGATGAATCATTTTTCACGATTCTGTGAAGATTCAATTTTATGATACATGCAATTCAACATTCTAGTGCAATAAAATCATTCAACATTCCATAGATTATATTAGGGTTAATGTCACTTAGAGTCCCCAAATTTTCACATTTGACACAAATTTATCCCTATTCTTTTTTTTCGTCTGGTGAGTCTCCAATCTTTGCTGAAATCCTTCCATTCGTCACCGTTAACGATTTCCATCCAAAATTTCTGTTACTCGAGCGCGTGTGGCACAAACCTCCAATCATCAATGGCATTGTTGGTAATTTGGAGTAGGGAGTGCACATTGTTTTGTCATTCCTATTTTACGTCCCCTATTGATTAATGTTTTCACAATTTACATCCCCAGATTAACAAGCATAGTAAACCTGATATCTTATTCTTTCGATGATGGCGATACTCTCATCCCCTGTAATTTATGCATCTACTCATCAAGATACCCAGCAATTGAGTTTATTGGGGACTATAAGTGACATTAACCCTGATCTCAACGACCTAAAGACCAGATCTCTGTCAGTCAATTCTGGGCCCTTATCATCTGGCTCACTAGGTAGCTACACTCGTAACGTCGATAGGTCAGGTCCGACCCGTAAAAACGACAGCTAGACAGCAACTTGTAAACCCATGTGCAGAGCCTTATCACTTACTACTGATAGGACTTCAACAATAAATGCGAAAGCTGTGGTTACCTGCCCAATGCAGAGTTTAGGCAGCCATTAGCCAAAAAGTGAAAGCTTAATCCCAGCTGATGTGACCCACATGCCACTTTTGCTTAACTTGTTTATGGCGTGACACTTGCTTAGATTTACTCAAATAAATTCAAATACGAGTTTTTCGCATAAACAAATCTTGTTTGTTAAGTCGAAGTCGAAACGTGATGTCAACAAACTCAATTTTTGGGGATCTTGATGAGTAGAGACATAAATTACTGGGGATGAGAATATCGCCATCATCAAAAGAATATAGATATCAGGTTTACTATGATCGTTAATCTGGGGATGTGAATTGTGATAACATTAATCAATAGGGGATGTAAAATGGGAATGACAAAACCATGTGGACTCCCTGCTCCAAATTACCAATACTCCCTTGATAGTTAGAAGATTTTTCCACACGTGCATGATTAACGAAAATTTTGGATGCAAATCATTAATGGGAACGACTAGAAGGATTTCAGCAAAGATTGGGGACTCGCCAAACGAAAAAAAAGAATGGGAATAAATTTGTGTCAAATGTGAAAGTTTGAGGACTATAAGTGACATTAACCCATTATATTATTACACAGAGAAACACATTAAAAGAATAGTAATTTTTTCGGGAAAAGCCAAAACTTACCCAAGGAATGCCCAAATTAACCAGTATCTCGCTTTCAAAGCTCTTCAGATCAATCCCAGTAAACTCAAGATCGATGTCATATAACTACATTTTGTACTCTTTAGATTGTCTTTATAAAGTCAGTGCTTTGAAATACCAAATTTCCAACATGAAATCAACAGTAGATTAAAGGAACTTCCATTCTTTGATTTGTTTATCTATAGCATGCCCATCTCCAACAAGATGATAAATGGCCCAAGTCTCAATAAACCCTTCATAGATTTTTTCTTTCTAATCTCTTCCCAGAAAAATCCAAATGTTTCACTCACTCTTTTATAGTTGCTTAACGTTACTCTGATCAGATCTTTGTACATGCAATATTATACGTCATTACCATTTTCTCTTCTCGATGATTTTGTATTGAGATTTTCTTCGTTTGCGGGGATGCGATGAATTCAGGTCCAAAACTATGCCTCTAAAAGTGAGGTGAGTTCAGAGGAGAAAGTGAGTGTTAGGCAGAGATTGACACGTCGGCATCTCTAGAGTCGGTGAAAAAAGTAGCGAATCGATTTATGGGAATCGGGCTCTAGAAACCTACAAATCTCCGGATCGAGCCCTTAACTTCTTCAAAACTTAAATCGAAGCAAGCCAAGAATACTCTTATGAAATTCCAATTTAGCCGCAAAATGGGTATGAAATCAGGAGATCGGGACTTCTATATCTGATGAGAACTTCTACATATATGATTGTGAAGATAGAAGAGGATCAGAGTCGGAGATTCGAGACGAGAAAGAGCTTACGAACATTCCTGAAGCTAAATGAGTCAGAAACGTGTAGAGAGAGGCATTTTTGAACAATAGGGATATTTTAGGGGTAGTTTGGGCAATATGGCAACTTTTTTGACGATATGCACTTGCAGCTGCTCTTTTATAGGGTATATATATAGATTGTCTAATTGTTTGACAGAGAGTTCAAGAAGAAAATTTTTTCTTAAATATTATTCCTTTAAACAAGAGAAATTGTATCACCTAAGCACGACCCACTAATTTTCCAGTATATACGATAGGAGCCTAAAATGCATCAATATTTCTACTGCATCTACGATGTTGTTAGTAGTGAGAAGTCCAGTAAAATTGATGCAAATTGTAAGAACGAATCCAAATCTTCTCGTATATGAATTTGAGCCTAAAACTTCTCATGATCACCATGTTCTTCCTGAACATAAGCCTGCACATTAAGGACTAAATAAATATCTAAAATATCACATTGAAAACTCATCATACTCAGCTACAATAAGCAATTTTAACTGAGAAACATCATTAGAAATCTGTAATGTGACGTTTTGTCTCAAGTTAAATTCTGGAGTATATGGATGTTTAAAGCAACCAGTTTTGCTACTTGTGATAACTAAAATGCAAAATCAGTTTAGTTTAGAAACGGAACATAATCATGAGCAACTTATTTGGAAGATGCAATCTTCACTTCATTTAAAGTCAGCATTTTATTCAACATTTCTAGCATGGAAAGTTTATGCAACTAAGTCTATTAAAGTTGATTAAATAGGAATGATGATCCAGCGTCGAAGAGAAAATAAGGACCACAATAATTAGAAAGAATGCTCACCACAAGCTTTATGTTGTATGCTCTGTTTAACATTAGATAGCCAAGTTGATTGCGCATTGCGTCTCATAATGGGACACATGTTAAGGGAATATATAATCCAAATTAAAGGAAAATAACTCTGCTAGGAACGTTATGGTTATACAAATTGATAAATGTCGTGGTCCTATAAATGTAATTTCCAATAAGATAAAAATTATTCTTTAAACCTACAACCATTAATTCAAGAACCGTTATAGGACAACTCAGAGTGCTTCTCATTTTGATCTTACGTTCATTAATCAGTCTTCTACAAGTGTCTAGAAGTTTGATCACAGGAACATTGTCCATTTTGATGCTTTTGAGTCCGTACAAGAGAATCTTGGATAAAGAAGTTACCTCTAAACCATGGGAATTTCCACTCTCTAGATCTTTCATTATGTGCAACACCCAAGAAGAATCAGAAACCAGCAGAAACTAAGCATTTTGTTGAATAATAATAATAGGCAAGCAATCTGCAATAAGAATATTATAGTGGAGTTGCAACAATGGTTAGCTTATACACTAAGCTGAATGCCTTTAATTTTTAAGACCAAAATAAACTTACACATCCAATTTACCCAAATTTACTCAGGCAAACAGAGAAAATATCGCCAATGTTTTCATTGAAAATTAGAACCGGAAGGACAAGACCCAAGACAATGATACAATCCCTTCAATATTTCAAATGCTAATAGGAAAACAGAAAAATAAACACCCATAAAAAACATAAACAAAAGGAAAAATTACGTGCAACAACCTTCATAAACTATGACACATATTGAAGATTCAAAAATCATATATGCATTAGAGACAATAGAAGCTGTTAAACTTCAACAATTATCTTCAATGACATACCATAAATTTGAAATTCAATTCTACAAGCGCAATCATTACATACAATAAATTTGATGATTTGACACAGAGATTTCAAATAAAAATATCACCTGTCACATAAATACTATGCAATGACATAAAAAATAGTTATATAATGACATAATATAGCTAGAAAAGCATACAGCAAAAGGGCAAAGAAGGATTCAAGTGAATAAATCTGTATTTGTTACTGCACAACTCCTACCTCCCATCTTTATATTCTTTAAATTAGAAATGTATACAAACAAGATAAGTGGAACCAAAGGTAAAAATATAAACTGTATCTATTTCATAACCAAGACAATTTTGCAAACATACCAGTACTTTCTTCACTTTCACATCAATTCCTATGGGTGAATCAAAATACTAGAACTTATATCCATTTTGTTTGTAATTACCAAACAACAATGCACTGCTTTGCTTTGTGGATTGGCACAAAAATTTGGAAAAAGAAGTTGGCAAATCTAATGAGAGAAGTCGTTCAATAATCAATATTCAAAATAAAGAAACTTATATGCAGAAAAGTTAAGACTTACACAATAACTATGATTAGAACTGACTTTATTACACTCCAATTGGCTATTTCTTAACTCTTTTTTTTTTTTTTGGGTATTCCATCTTTTAACTGATTGAATTGTAGCCACCTCTGCCACCAATCAGCTAAGAATAAACATATAATTTCAAAAGAATAAATAAAACTATTCTTAATGGTATGCAATTCACATTACAGTTCATAGCTATCAAGGAACCGTAATACAATGCCATACATATAGATGTATGAAGAGTCACGTAGCCAAATTTTATGAGACAAATGTGGTTGTCAGACAGTAAGGACCTCAATTCAAAAGGAAGGGGGAAAAAAGAATGAGGGCATTTGATGCATACTCATTTCTATATTGGTTACAATCCAAAAATATTTGTCATTTATCATCATCATCATCTTGGTGAATGTTTAATAAAGCAATCCCCTATATGGCCAAAGCAAATAGAAGGAATATACTTGAACCACACATTAAAGCTTAATGGTTAGGAAAGTCTATATACAAATATATAATGTTCAGTATTAGGACACATTTCTTGCAAATTACTATGACTCCTATCCATAATTTAGTATTGGTCCATACACCATCCTAGTTGTTATCTAATTAGTTCAAAAATATTGAACATAAGCCAGCTATAAATTCACCTCTATCATGCTCAAGATGCAGGCCTTAGAGTTACCATTCAGAATCCCCTCTCATTCTTTAAAGAATCATCTAGCCTCAACAGTAATCAAAAACAACACATATCGCATTGATATGATTGAGCAGTTAGAATTACGCCAATTTAATTTGACTATCATGCTAATCTAGGAAAAAAGATCAAATTACAGAGAAGTAAAGAACTAACTAAAGAACTGACAGATCCTGTAATTTTGGTTGGGGGGAAGATTCTCTCATTCGTCCTTTTTTCTCGTTGATTTTGTCATCCAAATCATCTCTAATAAATTGAGGGTCGATGAAGGCATCATCATTACTGAAAACCCAAACTCAAAACTAAATTATTTTTCCCCGATGATCTAGAAGAACAAATCAGAAGAAAGGGTTCAACCAGAGCAATCACAAAACCCTAAAATTTTAAACCACAATATACAAAACATGCTCTCATGTTTTTCCTTCGTATATTGTAAAAGACGATAAAACGACAAGTGAACAGTGACAAAGGGGAACCCAAGCCGGCAGGAACTTCATCACTTTTTTTCTTAATGGGAAACAGAAGATGACAAAACAACAATCAAGCAATGAAAACAAAATCAAACCCAACTGCTAGCCCACAAATCCGAACCTAAATAAGCAATAAAAAGAAAAATGAGACTCTTTGAACCACAAAATGGAACAAAAGCAGATGAAGATGATTATGTTCGTCGATAAGGTAGAAAGAACGAAATTAAATAAAGAAATGAAATTAAATGTGATTGGCCTCCAGAAAGAACGAAAGGAGGATGAGTGGTCAACCTTGAACAAACTCAATAACCCCAATCAAACCCACCGATCGACACCAAAACAAGCAAAAATCCAGTAGTAAGAACGTGAAAATATAACACACCCAATTCACAATAGAGAAAAATCAACTATTTCTTACCTAAAAAAACAGCGTAGTGACCGGAGTATTTGTTGATTAACAATTTCCTTGGATTGTTGATTAACAATTTCCTAGGACGCTTGGATTATTGATCAACACTCATGCAGGAGAGGAGTATTTGTGGCTTAAATGGTGAGTGAGTCTGAGAGCGAGAAGGCAACATGTGCTATGAAGGGCCTTTTTGGGGAATAGGCTATATTTTTTTACCATCCCACTTGTGGCTGCTCTTTTATAGAGTAGGGATATATATTACCTCCGCTCCATAAAAATATGTCTCAATTCTATTTTTATTTGTCTTTCATTATAATTCACTTATATAAATGAGGTTGAACAATTAATTTCTTTTTTAAATAAACTCTTAGTCCAACCATTAATAAATTTGTAGTGTATTAAATTAAATTAGTCTTGAATAAAGGTATATTAGAGAATTAAGTGTAAATTTTGTGTTTCCAATCATATTAATTTACATTTCTTAATCCACAAGATTAGTTGATATGATCCTATTTTTATAGGACGGAGGTAGTATGTGTGTGTATATATATATATATATATATATTTGTTTGTTAATTGTAGGAGATGTCAAAAGTATAAGAATAGATAAACATTTAGAGAATTCTAAATGGAGCAATATAAAAAAATTTTTAGTACTTTAGCCTTTTCAAATTACTCAAAAACTTGTACTTATAATTATTTGTCAGTCGCTGATGATGCCTTGTCTTACCTAGTAAGGAAGAGGACTTGGAATGTTTGAGATCTCAAGTTTGAGTCTCACCGAATGTATGAGCTTGTGTGGATTTGTCTAACTTATATTAATTAGTTTATTTGATTGGTTGTACGCATGTCTCCAATGATTATGATGTAAAATTGTATTGTACTTGTACTTAACCACAAAAAAAAAAAATAAAATAAAAATACTTGTATGGCAACAAAATCTATCTTAAATGGCTTATTAACGCTGTAAAAAAAAAATTGGGCTTATTAACGCAAAAAGCCCTAATGTTTTAACATTACTGTAGAAATGGCCCCTTAACTTTTAATTTTGATTTAACACCATATATCGGGCACACTATGGCGCCATATAACCTATGTGACTTGCATGTGGAGTGCCGGAATGTACGCCACATGGCCCATATGACGCCATAACGTGCCCGATGTATGGTGCCGGAATGGAACTCCCTTAACTTTTCATTTTGACACGACACACCTACCTTTTTATTTGCGAGAAATGATTGTCCTATCTAATTTCGACGAAGTTTAGTAGTTTTTTCTTTTTTATTTATTGTTATTATTATTATTATTTAGGAAAATCAGTCAAGTCTCATTATCATTGAATTATCCAATACATCATAAGATAGTATCGACCCTAAGCGGCAAGGGAGAGTAGTCTCTCAAGATACAAGGACTACTAAAAGAACAAAGTCTCCAAGGTAGCTCATGCACAGCTGAATTTGCTTGCCTAAGAACAAATTGAACAAAGTAAAAAAAAAAAAAAAAGGTAAAATTGGACCAAATCCATCCGTTAACTAGGAATGGCAATGAGGCGAGTATGCCTTCTCCCGTCCCCGGCCCGTACCCGTCCCGTACCTGATTAATCGGGTACGGGGCGGGTATAAAAAAAATACCCATTACCCGCCATGTTAATAAATAACTAAAAAATATAGAAAAAAAGGAATTAAAACTATATGAAAAGTCATCATAAGTATCATGTAAGTTTCATTTTTGGCATCTAGATTCGAAATTTCATAGAGAATAAAATATTTTTTTTAAAAAAAAAGAGAGACCAGGTATCGGGGCGGGGCCCGTCCCCGCCCCAATAAGATTTCTGGGCGAAAAATTTCGCCCCGTACCGGCCTTAATACTTAACGGGGAGGGTAATACCCGCCCCATTCGGGGCGAGCATTCTCGGGTATCGGGTAATACCCGTCTCATTGTCATTCCTATCGTTAACCATTGAAATCAAAGTATTTCTTATAAAATTGAGTAAAATGGACTTATCGGTTGAATAAAGATAAGTCCTTTTATTTCCACAAATGGCACTTGGACGAAACTCTTTCTAGAGCACAGAAATAACTTCAGTACAGAACATTGAGTACTCGGTACTTCATCCATTAAATTCTTGTCATGTGTATTATCAAAGGTCCCACTGTGACACCTCACATCCCCCATAATACACATGGCAAAATTATAGTGGGTGATGGGGTGTGAGATGTTGCAATAAGACCCTTGATAATACACATAGTAAGAATTTAGTAGATAAAACATCAAGTGTTCAGTGCTCGTAGAGCACTGAAGTTTTTACCAAACTACATAGGCAGCAGTAATGGATAGAATAGAAAGCAGGGGAGATGAATGGCAATCATGTATTTTTCATGTAAGAGCACCTCAAATGTATAGTAATAGTTATGAAATAAATTAACAATTGGAAAAAAATAACATTAAATGATTGACATTGTCATGGAGAATGTCAAATATTAATTTATCCAATCAAAAAATTCCCCTCTTTTTTTTTTCAAAATACCTATAATAACTTAATAAATATATAATATTGATATTATTGTATTGGAGAATTTTTTGAATATAATGCTAATATTTTTTTATACATATACACTTAAAGACATTTTAGATTAACCTTGCATTTGAGATGCGTTCCGTTTCTCTCTCCCAACCGTAATTTGCATTTATATATTTTGGTGAAAAGCTGCGTGCACAAACTTTCGCAATCAAGATATCAATGGAGAAAAATGCTCACGTAGCAGCATTTACGTTTCCCTTCGGGTCCCACCCCACCACCCTCCTCCACCTCGTGCAGCGGCTCGCGACGGCGGCACCCACCGTGCAATTTTCCTACTTAAACACCACAACATCCAGCCAGAAGGTATTCTCGAAAATGAACTTGAATGGGTACCCCAACGTGAAGTCGTATAACATAGACGACGGCGTGCCAGAGGGTTACGTGTTCTCCGGCAATTCTATCGAGTTCGTTGAGCTTTTCATCAAAGCCACGCCGTCCAATTTTAGGAAGGGTTTAGATGCGGCCGTGGAAGAGACCGGAATTAAGATCACCTGCCTGTTGACGGATGCGTTTTTGGGTTTCTCAGCGGATATGGCTGAGGAAATGGGGGTTCCTTGGGTGGCGTTTTGGACTGCCGGACCGACGGCTCTTTCCTTGCATATGTACTCCGATGCGATCCGACAGAAATTGGGGGTAACCGGTGAGTAATTTTAACGGACATTTACAGTATTCCAGTCGAATATAAATTCAAAGTTTCAGGATATAAGTTATCAAGTAGAATACAAGAGGTTATGCTTGTTCTTCGATTAGGATCAACAGCTACAAATGTTTTCTGCATCCCCACCCAGTTTTCCTATGTAGCCAGATTGGACTTTGAAAATTAATTTTATATTAGTATACCATTTTAAGGATGAATCTGAGCGTATAAGGAGGAGCAATGACACAGAGAGAGAGAGAGAGAGAGAGAGAGAGAGAGTTGAGGAGGAATTAAAAGTAATTGAAGAAGAATGATGAAAAGGGATGGATAGTGGGAGAAATTAGGGCAAAATCTCTGTTGTGATCGGTAATTATCGAGTTATGTGCATCTTTACCAGTATCATGAGAAACTACCTATAGCTTTTTCAATTTCAAGTTCCTCTATTGCATCTGGGTAGAAGTGTGAATTTTAGCCATTTGTTTTCTTGAATTGAATTGATCATTTGATGCAGAGCGGAACTCAGAGCAAACACTTGAATTTCTTCCGGGGATGTCAGCAATCCGTGCTAGTGATTTACCTGATGAACTACTAAACGAATCAGACATACCATTGTCATGCCTACTTAACACAATGGGATTGCTCATTCCACGGGCTTCAGTGGTTGTACTCAACTCGTTTGATGGAGTCGATCCTGCTGTGACAGCTGATCTCAAGTTGAAACTTAAGAAAGTTCTCAATATAGGCCCCCTTTCACTTCCACCGGTCAAAGATCAGAGCGGCTGTTTGTCATGGCTGGACAACCACAGTGCGGCCTCCGTGGCCTACATTAGCTTCGGTAACATGTTAACACCACCACCACATGAACTGGTGGCACTGGCGGAGGCATTGGAAGAGAAAAAAGTGCCATATCTTTGGTCATTTAGGGAGAATTTGGAAGGGCATGTCCTAGAAGGCTTTTTTGAAAGAACAAGTTCAAAAGGAAAAGTGGTGGCATGGGCTCCTCAGTCACAAATCTTGGCACATCCTTCAATTGGGGTGTTCATAACGCATTGCGGGTGGAACTCAATCATCGAGAGTATCGTCGGTAGCGTGCCGATGATTTGTAGGCCGTTTTTCGCTGATCAAATGACAAACCGATGTACATTGATGGATGTGTGGTGGATTGGCGTCGGCTTGGAGGGCGATGTTTTTACGAAAACGGGCACAATGAATGCTTTGGACGTCGTTTTCTCGACCGAACATGGGAATAAAATGAGGGAAAATATTGGCATATTGAAAGATTTTGCTTCCAAGGCTATTGCACCAAATGGAAGCTCAACTGAAAATTTTAAATCCTTGGTAGACATTATTAGCATATCTTCTTAGGAACGTTGTTATGTATTAAAGCTAGTTTGCAGTTTAGTGAACGTACTTTTACTATGTAATGAGAAAGTTTTTAATATAAGAGGTTCTTACATTGTGGATGGTGCAGTCATCCAATGATTCTTTGGGACGGATCTATAATTTTTAATAACACGGGTTGGAGTATAAAAAAATATATATATATTTGACAACGGCTAATATAAAATTTTAAAAATTTTTCTAAATAAAATTTCTAAACTTTTTCGGGCGCCCCTGAATCCGTCCATAGCAATGAGTGTTAAGGCTTCCTCAAAGCTCTAGGTGACGAGACAGAAACTTCTATAGTCTAAAGTAGCCTTGCGTCATTGAATGAGAATGAGTTACCATTACGAGTGATCTCTTCTCAATGAATAGTACTACTCAACGAGCGTAAACCAACGTCTCTCCGATATCACAGTGGGTTGGGCCGCCTACCCAGGACTGATTTAAGTCGGGTCACCAGCCCAATTGAAAAAAGGTTTTGAGTCATTAACTAAGGGCCAAGTGTCTGATCTTCTCATGGCCCAATTAAGATGCTAGATCCATTAGATCTCTTTTCAAACTATTATTATGGATCGCCCATGAAATTGAATGCGATCTTACTCGTTACTAATTGATGGGACATCAGTCACGCTCGAAAAGTTGCGTTTTGATGATTATTATTTAACCACTTTGAAAACAATTTTTATCACAATAATTGAGCATTGCTTTTTATTGTGATGTTATATGTTTACATTATTAAAGCATCTCAAATGGTTGTATTAAAACTTGTTACAATACACCGTGATAGTTATGAAGTAGTTTGACAATTGGTAAAAAAATGCTTATTTGACATCTTAAATATTTGACATTATCATTGAGAATGACAATATCAAACATTAATTTTTTCAATCACTAGTCTTCTCTCTCAATCTCTTTTAAAATACTTGATAAAAATTTGCCAAATATACAAAGTAGACATTGTTGCATTGGAGAGTTCATTAAATCTAATATCATTGTTATTTGTCACATATGCACCATCAACATTGTTGCACTGGAGATGCTCTTAAAAATTTTTTTTGACTCTTGAGACCTTCAATAAGTACATTTTGTTCAAGTTGGCAGAGTTTTCAAACTTCAAACTTTTCATTTTTGAGTTGTCTTAAATATATAGTGCACGTGCTTTCAATTTTGTTCAAGTAGACAATATATTTATGATAGAGGGAGTATTACAATAGTAATTGCACTAATCTTCTCAATCCAATCAGATCTACTTGTCCAAAAATTGTACTAGTTATTACTGGTGAAACAAAGCTAATTTGTTGTTATCATAATTTTATTTTCCCTTGTGAAAATGAGAAATACAAATACTAGGGCATATTCTCCAATATAACAACGTGCATGGTGTACATGTGGAAAAAGAAATAGATGAAACATCCAATAAAACATCTCCAATGCAATAATACACACGATGTTCATGCGTCAAATTACTATAGTTAATTAGAATTAAGAACATAAACATATCGTTTGGAAGGAGTTTTAACGCATCCATAATGGTATTGTCAAATTTAACTATCCACATAAATAATAAAATAAGGTTTTAGTAATTGAGGTATTAGATTTACCTATTGATTTTTAACACATTAGTGATGTTAATAAATTAATCATTACAATCTAACTTTAAGTTAGAAGTGAGACATAACTAAATTGATTCAACCTATAACTAATATAAAAAATAAAGAAAATAAAGATGCTTGGCACATAGGTTGTTAAAAAGATTTCTTTAACTATTTCATTAACACCATCAATATAGTTACATTTTTAGTCTAACAATTTCATTAACAACTTAGTTTAACACTACCAATGTGGACGCTATTAGACTAATGATGAGTAAACATTGTTCTTGACAATGTCAAACATAATGTGTCGCTTGCAATTCCTTTTTGTCATTTGTTTTTTGAAAGCATTTTTGTCATTTGTTAAAAGACACCGACTTGAAATTATAGAATTGGAAATGCTCTAATCACTTCTCCATCCTACAAAAATAGTTTATTATTGCTTTGTCGTTCAATAATGCTATGTGGCAAAGTGTTTTCATTAAATAATAAATCTGATTTTTACTATCTAACAATTGTGATTATCTCGTGTTGATAAATAACACTCTTCTTTTACATCTATTCTAAATTTTAGTTGGTCTCAATCCAAGAATAGTTAGTTTGAATTTTTTCTATTGAGCCGAATAAATTGAAGGTAAAATGCTCGAGGTTGTTTCAAATCAAAATTTAATTTTCAATACGAAAATGTGTATTATATATATATATATATTATTTATTTATTTAAAAAATAAGATTTTTTTCGCTCCAATATTTTTTACTGGTTTTGTAACAATCCCTGCAGAGTGTACCAACATATATTATATATATAATATATATAATAATCCCCACCAAATTATTTCAAAAAATAAATAATAAAAAATAATCCCAACCAAATATTTATTATCTGAATTTCTTAAAAGACTGCAAACAAACAAAGTAATCATCATTAATTATGGCTAATAGATCTTTAATAATCACTAATTGTTTATTAAAGAAAATTGACAACCGCTAATTAGATTACCGGTGGGCCATCAATTTTCACATGGTGAGCAGCCACAAGAAAAAAAGCAAATTGACACTAAATATTAAGTTACAGGATATCACAAAAGGTCCCCAACCTTTGTAAAATGTATCAATTTCGTCTCAATTTCTTTTTTTAACCCGTAGAGTCCCCAATTTTTTGAAAACTAGCACGAAAGGTCCTTCTTAATATTTTCCATCAAATTTCATCATTAAGTCCATGGAAAAGGACACTTTTACCCTTGACTTCAGATAAGGAAAATAAAATAAAAATGCGCGAGTTTAAAAAAGAAAAAAAAAAAGTAAAAAGCTACTTAAATAATAAGAAAGAATTTTCATCCACTGACCCAATTGTTACCACCTTTAACACTTTTTATACTCCAATTTTTGAGAATAAATTACGATCAAAAGCCTCTATACCATACAAAAGGAACATTGAAGTAAGCAAAGTGTTAGTGACAATGGTTGAGTCAGTGTGTGAAGGAGATAAAAATTTCTATTTTATTATTTAAGTAGTATTTTACTTTTTTTTCTTTTTTAATTACTATTTTATTTTCCTTATCTAATTCTAAAGTCAAGGGTAAAAATGTCTTTTCTTATGGACTTAAACGGTGAAATTGGATAAAAAATGTTAAAAGTGACCTTTCATGCTAGTTTTCAAAAGGTTGGGGACCCCATAGGTTAAAAAGAATAGAGATGAAATTGATACATTTCCAAAGTTGGGGACTTTTTGTGAAATTTACCCTAAATTAAATATCTATATTTACGAGGTCACCTATACGTACAGAACGGTGTCGTTACGTTATTAGGGTTTGATGCTTCCTGGAATTTCTTTCAGCCGGATTGGGATTTGGGGAGAGTGAATCTGAATAGAAAATAACAGGGCACAGATGGATTCAATTGGAATCCCATATGTTTTCATGTGCAGAAAGTGATTATTTAAGTGAATCAAGATTCAGAAAAGGTACCGCATTTCATGTGCAGAGGTTTTATTTAACTTAATCAAGATTCAATAAAAGGTACCAATTACAGCTGCTCGAATCGAATGATCCGTTGGAATCCCATTTTATGCTTGTTGCCATTGTTGACCTCCGCAACAATACTAAGAATATTCGACCTAATCATTCTCAAAGACGACCAGATTCATTTTCTGTTAAAAGTGTCTATTTGGAATGACTTTTGAAAAATTAAGAGCAATTTTTTGAGACTCAAAATCTACTTCTGATAATTTTTTGAGTGTACTTTTTCTGCTTTCAAGTGACATAGATTGAGTGACTTCTTCAGAAAATAAAGGCATAGAATGCTACCATAGAGTGCCATTCGGTGTAGATAGACTTGTCAACAGGGGACGTGTGAATAATTTGTTCGTATTTCTATTCAAATTCAAGATATGAGAAGTACTATATGTACAGGTACAACTAATTTGATAACTAGTTATATGAATTCAACATAGCATAAGAATGTGTGAATCCTATACAAAAATTACATCAAGGCTGAGGAAGTCCAATGCGTACATCTGGTTGATACATATACAAAATTTGATTGTGTAAGATTTATATGTATCCTAGTGGGGGTATGCATTCATTAAAATTAAATAAGGAAGAAATCATTTACTAATGAAAAAAAAAATTCAATTGTAGAGCTTGTTTTTGAGTTTTATGTAAAGAAGAGTTATATTTATGGGAGGATGTGTGGTGGAAATATAAAGAAATATTATTGGAAAGTTCGAGAAAATTTGTTTTTTTTTTTTTTTTAATGAAGAATATGTGGTGTGTAATCTTAAAAGAACAAGCTGGTAATGATATTTTGTTTAAGATTATACCAGAAATCACTTGTCCACCTATCCACTTTTTAAAATTTTAGAAGGTGACTGGGGCAAAAAAGAGAAAAAAAAAAAAAAAACTAAAATTCAACTTCAATACTGAATGACTTTAGATTTTACTTCCTATATATAAAAGTACTTTTTGAAACAATCATATTAGGAAAGCATTCTTAGAACATTGGAAAATGTTCAAGAACCCCAGAAAGCCATTATATACCTCTCTTTATTATATTCATATTTTACTACCAACTAAATTAGTGGTCGACCCTAGAAGTATATTATATTATATTATAGATTAAAAAGTAATTACAAATTATGTCAAACAAAGTGCTAATCATCTACTTAGGTTTTTAACTTTAAAAATTATGGTGGACAATTAATTAAATTGCTAATTGCTAGTAATTTCAACTTGTTTGTTTTTTATACAATTTGTGGAACTTCAGAGATGATGATAGACTCGAACCAAAGATCTTGTCCTGATAAGAGTTACTTTTTACAACTTGAACTTATTACCCTTTGTCTTAATTTGAACTTGTTTTAGCGCATATATATATATATATTTATTTATTTATTACTAATAAGACTGGTGTCATGGTTTAATTATAACCGTACACTTATTAATCAAAATATATATCATACACACACGTATATGAACACTATCATATATTAATTATTATCGCTAGTAAGACTGGTATTAATGCTTAATTATAACCGTACACTTATTAATCAAAATCAATTAAATCCACTTGTACAAATATCTGGTTTTAATTTATCCATGCCAAGACGGCTAGAAATCATTTATACATAAAACAGAAAACTCTCAAGGTTATGTTAACTTAGTGACTGGACTCATGCATATAAGAGAATATCTACGGGGGAAAATAATATTCTTAGTCAGTTACTAGGAAGAAATTATTGATTATGTAGCCATCCATGACCACAAAAAGAAACCTCTAGAAAACTCGATTTTATAGCAATCCGACACAAAATTGTGTGAGGTAGCGCAAATCTGTTTTTACTTCAGGGGCTAAATAGTAGTTCTGTTTTAGTGTCATATGACTATATACTAGTATAACACCCGCGTGATGCACGGGTAGAAAACAAGTTTGAAATTTAACTATATGAAAGTTTTTAAATATATTTAAAATAGTTAAAGATATTCTAAAAGTATAAAAACACAAGCTATGTGACAATGGAGGAAATAACATTAATGTTAGTACTAATCTAATATATTTATATTGAAAAGACAATCCATATTCATTCTACAATTCACATAATAATCAACGTTCTATATGCAATCTTCTTTCTCCTTATCCATATGCCTCAGTGAAAGAGATCTATTCTCGATATTCAATATATTCGCACTCACAAATTCAGCTAAGAATTTATAAAATAAAAAATATTAAGATATCAAAGCATAGTCATATGAGAGTAAAATTTGATTCCACGAACAACAAATTCATACTTTTTCATGATGATATGATATTGTATCAAAATAGAATTCGTTTAGATAATATGTTAAAAATTCACCGCAGAATACGAGTATGATTATATCATTTAATAGAGGAACATTATTAAAGTAAATTAAATTAAATACTTGAAAAAGCAAGAAAGTTCAATTAATTGCTCTTTCTATTCCAATTATTTGGTCCTATTTTTCTTTTTGGGATGTACCAAGTATATGATTCATTTCCATATTAAAATGTCTAATTTGCGTTACTTTACAAATATAGCTATATTTAATTATCACTATTAATTTTGAATTTTACACATTAAATAGGGACAAATTAGGAACGCGAATCACAAAATGTGCCTTTCTAACACATATTTCTTAATCATTGTAAAAACAAATGGGATCAAATAATCAAGATGGAGGGAGTATGTACAAATTAATCGACGGTCCTCAACATGTACTCATTGGGTGCTATTAATGATAAAATGTTGATGTAATCAATATTTAATATTGCTAATTAATTAATAATTATTAATATTAATTTCTACGTAATGATATTATTAGTAAAATATCGTATTCACAAAAGAAGATCAATTTGTGAACAAAGAGTCCTTGAATTTCTGTAAATATATAATTCAGTAGAAATATGCCCAAATTAAAAAAAATGAGGAAGATGAAATTTCACTATTTGATGCCACATACCCGTAACTTTTAAACATTTTTTGATTTACTAAACTCAAAAAGAGATAAAAAAAAATCAAGAGATGAGATGCAAAGCAATAGTAAGTATCTATCTATATGACAGCCAAGGAAAATGATACCTTCAAAACGTTATTTGCTCGGATTTGTACTTGGATGACTTAATATTGGAAACGAAAGAAAACACATTTTATTAAATTGAGAGAGTTTGATATATAAAGATAAATTCAATAAACGCTAATATGGAGACTAGAGATATAATTGAGAAAGTAAAATTGTGTTGGCAAGATAGAGGTAAAATTGTGTTGGCAAGGAAAAAAATTAAAAACAAAAACCAAAAAAAAAAAAAAAAAAAGAAGAAGAAGAAAATGATGTTATTAGTGACATCGGCAGTTTACGCGGGAAAATCAGGTTAGACTTCTTTTAATTTAGATATATATAGATATGGCGTGTATCGAGGCATGTCACATGAGACACATCACATGTCATATGTATAATACTAGATCATTTTTAGGCTAAACGGATTGCTAGATCATTTTTTGTACTCTTGTGTCAACTGGTATACACAAATTATATCATTTTTCGACGTTAACTTCTGTGAACATTTAACATCAAATACGTATGATATGATGTACCAAGTCATCATTCAGTAATGACTTTGACCATCCTAGCTTCCTAATTAAACTCTAATAATATGTTAACTGTTAAAGAGCGAGCAGTTAACATACAAAAATGAAAATTTTCAGATTACTTTTCAGAAGGTGCAGTTTCATCTCACGTGGATGTATGATTAGATATCATGCACACATGTCATGTGGATTTAAAAAAGTATACGTAATGTGTATTTATGTACCCCACATGAAATAGTAGATTTTCTGTAAAAATAAATCAGACTTCGAGTTTGGAGTCCGACCACTAATTACAGGGGGGTCACATCAATTGGTGGTCGAGCTTTAAACGCAGAGCCTAATTTATTTTTATAGCCGGACCGCACGAAATTAGATAGAGAGTGCCAATAATACCATTTCGGAAGTGACATAAACCTACTTCATTAAAAAGTTGCTGACAAATTATCAAAACTTGTTTACACAAAAATGACGGCCTCTTACAATTAAACAAACTGCAACCATATAATTGGATCTCAGAATATTAAATGAAACCAAGACAGGACATGTCTTTTATGGAAAATAAAATAATCAAGATTCATTTTGTTCAATAATTTAGCTACCATTGTCTCTTTGTCCAACTCTAGCATAAATTAATAGCAATATTCTTATGTGTAACAATTGCTCACAGCTCTAGTATGAATAAATAATGGGACGAATAGTTAATTAATTTTATTCTATGTTGTTGTGAGTTGCTCACAGCAAGATTTTTTCCCCTTCTGAAAGGGATTACATCATTAAAGCAAGATTTGAAACATGTAAAGAAGAAAAATTAATTTCTTAATTAAGAAATTGGACGAATAGTTTAATTTAAACATAAAGTAACTTAAGAAAAATTAACAATACTAAGCTTAGTGTTAGGAAAATCATGAAAAATAATGTATCTTGTCTATAACAATTTCATAAATAAATAAAAACTTGCTTAACTCAAAGCATGCATGTAGGATCATGAAAATAACATATTAACGTCTTTATATTGTATCATAAATAATTTAACAACTAGTCTATACTAGTACTAAAATTACAATAAACACTATAATTGTTACTAATCAATATGTAATGGCATTCAAGAATCTCTTATAAGAACGTAACATAAGAACTATCACACCATAAAAATGATAATTCATGTAGAGTTGCAAATAACTCAAGGCATAGTGATAGTAATCTGGTTTATGATTTCTTGGGAAGGGACAATGAAAATAGTAATAGAATCCAAATATCAAGATATACAGAGAATGATATATAGAAGAAAATACCGTAGAGCCATCCCGCCTTAGATAGCGTATAGCAATCGCCCCTCTATATACCATGATGTCGAAGATTACTTTTCAAGTGCTCCTGGCCTGAAAATCGGGCACCTTTAATGTGTATTAACGCTCTCTTATCTGATATCTCCGCACCATGCCATTGCCATCATATAGATATATATATATATATATATATATACACACTAACTAATAAGCAATTGGACTCTATGTGCAATGCTTTTCACGTGGAATGTATATTATATAAATATAAATATAAATAAATATCACATGAAATAACTGGCCTCCAAAATGGACAAGGTTTTAGGTTTACGTCCAATTCGTCTAAAGGAGGAAGTTACAATGTAGAGGTTATACATGTGTGAAAGATTGGGAGTAGTAGAACCAAAGCTGTCAGTATCAGAGCCCACTCAAAAGTTCAATGGGGCACAAGCTAATTAAGTAAAATTTCTTTCAAACCCCAAAGCCACGGTATAAAAAATAAAAATATTACTAAGTGATATTATTTTTCCCGTCTCTCTCTTGTAACTACTTGATTTGTTGTGCATTGTAACATAACTGAAATACATAAGATAAAATTAAATCTTCACTCACTCACACTTTTACCATCATTTTCTATATAATAAAACTTAAATTGTTATATTCATCAAGCTTTTACCCAATTTATCGATGTTGAAGTACTAAACAACGATGCACGCAGTCTTCCTCCTTTAGTGTGTTTGCCTATCACTTATCTTCTATCTATCTACATCCCTCTAATCAATTTAAAGTTGGAAAAAAAAAAAAACAAATCATAAAATCAAAATAAAATTAAAAAAAATAGTTCATTGGTGGGACCCATGGCATAGCTAGGGTGCCGTGGTGGGTCTAGCCCCAGTTAAATTTGGGAAAAAATTAATCTTGTTAAAAAAAAAAAGGAAATTATATATAAAAGGTAATTTAACCGTGCGGCTCACCCTTCCGGTCTAGTTTTTTAATAGCTCCTGGCTCCGCCATTAACCATATTGGCCCTCAAGTGGCTCTGCCACTGTAAGCAGTTGCCACAATGTGCGCAAAGAGTTACCATAGGTTATACTTGCTAATTATTAGAAGTTGTCGACCGTGCATGATCAACAAATAAAACAGCACAAGATGGGGAGAGAGAAAGAAAAACAACTCTCAAATGAGAGACTAAGAAAGAGATGGTCAAAGTCAAGAATGGAGCCAATACGAACCCATGATGGACTTAGTTTGTTAGGAGATCTCACGCAGGATGTTGTTGAACAAGTGAGACTCTAAAACGTGTACAACACTGAGAAGCTTGTTCAAAGTACACGAAGTACTTTCATAATTAGCACTATTAAATAATTAGCAAAAAAGGCACTTCCAAAAAATTGCCCGAACATTTTCAGAAATAGCTAGCCTTCAAATCTACCTCCGTTTATTTATTATATTCATTTTTTTAGTACCAACTAAATCAGTCGTCATTAGAAGAATTAAACCTAACTAAAAATTATGTTAAACAAGCTGCAAGCCAATCTACTCAGATTTTAACTTTAAAAATTATGATGGGCAATTAATTAAATTGCCAATAATTTGAACTTCTTTTGGCATATGAACGCTATCATATTTACTACTAATAAGAATAGTATTATATGGTTTAATTAAAACCGTAAATTCATTAATCAAATCCACTTGCACAAATATCTGGTTTTAATTTATGCATGCAGAGACTGCATGAGATATATATAATGGAAAACTCTGAAGTTTATATTATAAGTACTTAATTGGACTCATGCAAACACGAATATCTTGGGGAAAAACTAATATATTCATAGTATAATTAGGCTCTTTAATATGGAGCCAACTATCAATTACAAACAATTAAGTCAGAAAATCAAATAACGTGGCGGCTTGGTAGTTGATCTCCTTTTTGGGGCGCTATTTGGTTCCATACTATCCAGTATGGAATTGTGTACGCAGGTTGAGATAGCGCAAAGTAAATCTGTTAACTCAATATTTACTTCAATTTTTCTACCCCTTTCCGCGAACTGTTATGCATACATTATTTTTCAACATCAATTTCAAGTCGATTTGATAGTTTAAAGACGCGATTTTACGTTCTTATATTTTAGGGCAAGTTGTACCAACTCATCATTCACTAATGACTTTAATCATGCAAGCTTCATGATTAAAGCCTAATATATAATATTCACTGTTAAGAGTTGTCAAAATACAAATAAATTTTGCTAAAATATCACAACTTTTTCACAAAAATGTGGCATCTCCTGTAAAATTAAACAAAATGCAACCATATAGTTGGATCTCAGCATAGATGAAATCAAGATCGGACAGGTCATTCATGGAAAATAAAAAATGATCGAGATTCATTTATTCAATAATTTAGCTACCCTTGTCTCATAGTGTCCAACTTTAGTATAAATAGCTAGATTTTAAGTGTAAAAATTGCTCACAGCAATAAACCATTTTACTAAACCATTTTTGCACCTGAAGTGAGCCTGTGAGAGGGAGAAAATGGCCACTGATAATCAAAAAATTGAACTTGAAAAACCTTTTATTCCAATCTCTGAGGAATATGATCCCAATGCCAAGCTGAAATTCAGTCGGGACGAGATTCTCTCAGAAGTTAAGAAGCAATGGTTCTTAGCAGGACCGATGATGTTTGTAAATCTTTTGTTGTCACTCATACAGACAATTTCTGTCATGTTTGTTGGTCATGTTGGGGAATTGGCTCTTTCTGGTGCATCTATGGCCACCTCTTTCGCTTCTGTCACAGGCTTCAGTTTGCTGGTGAGTCAGAATCATATCCTGACATGATCGTCATACTGTCTTATACTGCATACCAAACTGCAATAATAACGGAAACTTTCTTTTCATGATAAAGAACTTACAGTTCTTGGTTTGATGGTTTTCTGACATTTAAAGATCAATTCCAGGTGGGAATGGCTTGTGCGTTAGACACGTTTTGTGGGCAATCCTATGGCGCAAAACAGTACCATATGCTCGGGATACATATGCAGAGAGCCATGTTAGTTTTACTCCTTGTGAGCATTCCCCTGGCCTGCATTTGGGCTACTGCAGGACACATTCTTGAATTACTTGGACAAGATCCTCAAATAGCAGCCGAGGCTGGAACTTATGCCCTTTATATGATCCCTTCGATTTTCCCATTTGCGCTTCTCCAGTGCCAGTTCAGATTCCTACAAACTCAAAACAACGTTGTACCAATGATGCTAACATCAGGGATCACAACGTTGTGTCACATACCAATTTGCTGGCTCTTGATTCAAAAATTAGGCCTAGGAAGCATAGGTGCTGCTGTGGCTAATGGTATTTCTTATTGGACTAACGACATTTTCTTGGCACTCTATATCACAAAATCTCCTTCGTGCAAAAACACTTGGACCGGTTTCTCAAAAGAAGCCACCCGCGATGTGATCAAGTTTACTTGGCTCGCAGTTCCTTCGGCCATTATGGTCTGGTAGTATCTCAATCCTTACTACTTCATTCAACTTCACCGAAAATTATCTAAATTGAAGCATTGATTCTGATCCAACTTGCTATTTGCATCAGCTTGGAGATCTGGTCTTATGAGATGATGGTTCTTTTGGCCGGCCTTCTTCCAAATCCAACGCTCGAAACCTCTGTTCTCTCGATTAGGTCAGCATGATCTTCTAATCGTTTTACTTATTTTCATTATATAGTTCCAAGTACTAACTGGTTTGATTTTTTGCAGCCTTAACACAAATGGAATGATTTACATGATACCACTTGGCCTAGGAAGTGCAATAAGGTGATCTACAATAACTCAAAATTTAAACCGAATCATCATATTCGCTCGTGTTTAGACATTTATTTATTCCTGCTCCAGTGTACGGATCTCAAACGAGTTGGGTGCCGGACGGCCTAGAGCGGCTCGTCTAGCAGTATTCATGGCCGTATTCATGGTGGCGGCGGAGAGCATTGTGGCAGTAGCAGTTATCATCCTGGGACGCAGGATCTGGGGATACTGTTTCAGTAGTGAAGCAAGAGTTGTTAGCTATGTCTCTGATATGATGATTCTCATTGCTGTCACCAATTTAGCAGATGGGGTTCTGTCTGTACTAAATGGTATGTCACAAATTATTTTATATTCTACCTTAAAAATCTTTGTCTTCTGAATTTAAATATCATAGTCAGAACAATCTAAATTATTAAATACATTATAATTGGAGGAATCTTGATTTATTAATGCTTCAGGTATTGCCAGAGGGTGTGGATGGCAAAAGATTGGTGCAATTGTCAATTTGGGGTCCTTTTATATTATTGGAATCCCCCTAGGCATCCTGTTGGCATTTATTTTACATCTTGGAGGGAAGGTAATTTTCACAACTTGGCAGTCATAATTCACACTAAAAAAGCTCGAATAAAATGATCTCGAAGCATAACCCCATTTGGTGTGCAGGGTCTTTGGACAGGGATTATAGCAGCAGTTTTCGCGCAGACGCTCTTCCTGTCTATCATAACCATCAGGACTAATTGGGAGATCGAGGTAAAATTTTCTTACTTAGTATTTGTACGGTAAGTTTTTAGATGGGGTGGTAAAAAAAGAGCAAGTTGTGAATTTTTCGAGTATTCGTTTGCAGGCAAAGAAGGCATCTGCCAGAGTTTTCGACTCATCAATCCCAGTTGTGGCCTAGTACTAGATAGAAGTGAAGTGAAAATGGCAGGACCTTGAATTCAGACAAGCACTGGCAAAATGAGAGAGATGATGATCTCAGTAAATGGCTGCTGTTGGGTGCAGAAAATCTCGGAAATTTGTGAAATAACAAAAGAAGAAGAAGAGATTTCTTTGATAGTGTAACATAGTATGCATATGGTTGCTGTTGGGTCAAGAGATCCTGGAGTTTTGTTGAATGTTTTGTTTGTGCTTGTTCATAGTTTAGTTATTTGATTGATTCCTTGCATTTCAGTGAATAAAAATCTTTGGAGAATTTCAGGTGCATTATGTATAATCTAACTCAAGAAAACAAAATAAACACTATGATTCCGTGACGGAGGATATATATATATATATATATATATATAAACTATGATCGGTGATATGATGGAAGGAACTTGATGTTCCAAATTAAAATCGATGTAAAATGTGTTGAGAATATATAATAAATAATATAAATATTACCCGATCTGTCAGTTTAAATTTTTAACTTGAGTGATCTCAACAAAATGTTCCACAAAATACTTAAATTATCAATGATGATATTAAGATATTTATTTACCATCACAAATTTTTTTTAATTATCATATATTTGAATGTGTAACATTCATGGGTGGAGATGTATAAATACATGTGGTATTAATTTATTCAAGGGCCAGTAAGAAAATGACAACGTCTCCCGTTTAGATAAATAACATTATTCATTCTACAAGGACATGAAAAAACTTATACGAAAAACTAATATTCTCGCTTGACATAGTTTTATTGGATGGTGATTATATAGACATTTTTTGAATAATAATGCTTTTTATCACCAGCAGTGATCATTATCATAATTATATTTCATTAAATGATAAGTCCAATTTAGTAAATTATTATATGCCCCTGCTTTTGATTACATTTATCATTTAACATTAAACTACCACATCTCATGGTGATTATCGCTTTATCACTATTGATTGTTCTAACTTCTAAATAATGTATGTAGGCAACCTTACATGGCATTCTCCGCTAAGAGTAGGCACTGGTCGGATCAGGTCGGTTTTCGACCTAACTGGAAGCCGACCCGACCAATTCGAGTTGGGGAAATCCTGACCTAGGTCGGGCGGGTTATACGGGTTCGGGAGGTTTTGCAGGTTTTAGGGGTTTTGGGTCGGGTTTTGGTTTTTCATAGGCTGGGGTCGAGTTTTTAGTTTGTCTTCCATGCTTTTTGGCCTATTTAACCCACCCAAACCCGTCAGTTCGGGTCGATTGCGGGTTCGGGTAGGTTTTGCGGGCTAGATGCCTACCCTTGTTTTTTGCCATACAAATGCACTTCCTTGCATTTTCAACTTTTTTCTATACAATCTCCAATTATTGTCACACATTACGCATTTTAAAAAACTGTCAATAGACAATTTGAGAGAATGATTAGCCGCATTGAAATCTTAAAACATATTATAAGACCAATTGCAAAATTAATATCAACCAACAGTTATGATCATTATGTACTTTTGAAACGGTTAAACATACCAATGTCATTTCATGAACGTAAACATATTTGTCCTTTCTAATTGTCTTTGTGACATGCGTGTTGTGTTCCTCTCAAAAAAAAAAAAAAAACAAAAATAGAAAAAAAAAAATTCAAGTGGTTGAAGTTGGACGGACCAAAATGCATCCACATAAGGGTGAATTATTAGGGCGACAAAATAAACTAATATATAACTTGATTCTTTCTTGTCAGCACTTACTACAATGAACGGCCAATTTTGATTTGCTTAATTTATTTATTCCTAGTATTTGAAAAGCTACACGATCAATGGTTGAGACATCGTGAACAAATTACTGGACTAGAGCATGTAGGGGGAACGAGATATTAATCAAACTCTCAATTTTAATAATCTAAATCTACACTTACACTTTAAATAAGTCCAAACATATTAAATTGATAGAATTTTTAACCTATTATATACTTTAAAACATATGTTATCATTCTAGTGGCTCCTATGCTATTCATTCGATCTCCTGAATCTAAAGTTAAACCATAGTGATATGATAAAAATAATTAAAAGGCTTGTACGACGAAACAAATTAAATTTGTCATTAATCTAAAGCATGACTATAAAATAAAATGATACATCCAACTTTTGGCTTTTATGAATGGAATTGCAAAGGCATTAGTGGAAGATCGTCTAAAATATTAATATAATTTTGGAAGTGGCTAATTAATTATTGATTAATTTTTCTTGCGGGGTGTAATTAACAAATGAAAATTCATATGGTGTCAAGCAAGTAATTATTAAAGGAGATATTTAATAAAGATGATTAATTAATTATTTCCATTTTATTATTTAGGTATAGAAAAGAGTCAAAAGACATTAAAAGGTACAAAGGGTTTGCCCCCCAAAAAGGGCAAAGGAAAAAAAAAAAACAATTTGGATATTTAAATAATTTATTCACTTTAATAATTCATTCACTGTTGAGAAAGACTACGAATTTTTAAATGTTCAGGGTCTACAATTCTCATAATGCACACAGTTAACAAAATATTGGCCAGTGGCTCATTAATGAAAAAGCGATTACAAGTTGGATATTTGGCATTGTTATACATTGTAAAAATTACTAACTGTAGGCATTTATTTAAACCAACTTTTATTTATGATTCATTAGTATATCATGTAACAAAACTTTTGCAGTGAAAGTTGAAGGCGCTTATGCTGATCAATATTGATTCAAACTACAATCCATTGCGAACTTAGCTAGCGAAGAACAACATGAACCCTGATTAACTTTCTAGTTAGTTAATTTCTTGTATTTGTAGTAAAAATTTGTATTTATTTGACTGTCACTATTCACTATTGTTTTAGACCTAGTTAGGCGAAAATACTCTTAAATATAAGTGAAATTGAGGCAGTGAATTTTGCTCCTTTTTTTTTTTTTTGTGGGAGGGGGTGGGATTCTTAGATTTTCCACAGACGGTATATGGTGCTCCGGAGACCATGATCCCAATCCTTGTCTCCTTTTTCACTTATAAATTATAATTTTTCATTCATATCATGTTGAGTCAAGATTTCCCGGCCATTTTTCATCCTAGTTCCCACCAAGGTTGAGGCTTTTTCGTCTCATTTCCCTC